>CM064528.1:34278753-34493753 GCA_032716605.1 Paralithodes platypus | reverse complement strand
TATATATATATATATACATATATATATATATATATATAGATATATATATATATATATATGTATACATATATATATATATATATTTATATATACTCTATAAATATATATACATTATATATATAATATTATATATATATATATTTTTGTTTTCTTTTTCTATATTCCAACTACTTCCTCTCGGGCATAGGCTGAGAGCCTGTACATTCCACCGCTCAACACGGTGAAGCCCGTGAGGTCTTGTTCCAGCCTGGGGAGTGAGACATGTGAAGCATCCATCATGGCTCGAAGCAGCTCCATCTCTGAAGCGGCTGGTTGCTTCGCTCAAGTGCTTCACCGTCTCACCCTACAGATTCAGACCCTCACTCTCAGAATGCCACCTATTGAGCAGTGAACTCACTAGGCATTGTCCCCCTGTAACATATTTTGAATATGGGAATATTCATACTGTGTTATTTAATCAGGGAACAATGAGGGTATTTTTTTGGCATTTCGGTGGGCTTTGTGGTAATGCACTGATACTAGGTACAGCACAAATTCAATCCCAATAATATCTTCCCATTGACATATCGGGATTTGAACCAGGGTCCATTGGATTACCAATCCAGTGGCATGACCACTCCACCACACCTCCCTATATATATATATATATATATATATATATATATATATATATTATATATATATATTATATATACACCGGTATATATATATATATATATATATATATATATATATATAAATATATATACTGTACATAATATATATATATATATATATTATATATATATATATATATATACATATATAGTATATATTATATATATATATATGTATATATACGGTATATATATAATATATATATATATATATATATATATAGTATATATATATATATATATATATAATTATGTATATATATATATATATATACCGGTATATATATATATAATATATATATATATATATATATATATATATATACACCGTATATATATTATATATATTATATATACCGGTATATATATATATATATTATATATATATATATATATATATATATATAGTCATGTATACATATATATATATATATACCGGTATATACACATATATATATAATATATATATATAATATAATATATATATATATATATATATATATATATATATATATATATATATATATATATATATACTGTATATATATATATGTATATACCGGTATATATATAAATTATATATATATATATGTATATATATATATATATATATATATATATATATACTGTATATATATACCGTATATATATATATATATATATATATATATATAATGTATATATATTTATATAGAGTATATATAAATATATATATATATATATATTTTTTTTTTTTTCTTTAATACATACGAGGTTGAAAGAAATGGCAATTTCTGCGTTGGAAATTTTATTATTCAAAGTTTCCAGGTCTCTGATGAGTTTTCGCTTGGTGGCAGGAAGTAGATGAAGGAGATGAGCAAAATTCATGGTGGTACAGGGTTACATTAAAGTATATGAAGATACAGGATATACGACGCGTTTCACTGGACAACCAGCATTATCAAGTAAGGAAGGAATGATAAAAAGGTAAACAGGAAGGGTATATATAGAGGGTGGTGGATCAGAGGAGGCGGAAAACAGGGGGCAAAAGTCTGCTATTGGTGGAAGGGTAAACTAGGAGAGAGAAAGGGGTTAACCGCTTCACGCATGCGCACTGGATGCGGGATGGTGGTCAGTAGGTGGGGTCGAAGCTGATTGGCTGCGTCTCGAGGGGCCTGGCCTAAGTTGTGTGGCGCCTGCAGAAGACGAAGCTGAAGGAGGTAGCGCGGGGGGCTGCGTCAAGGGCACCGGGGGGCGAGGAGGGGTGTTAGGTCCTGTAGGGTAGTGCCTTTTGGCAGAAGGAAGGATCTGAAGGTCCAGAGTTTGGTTGTTGATGTTGGGATGTAAGGCTTGGATATATAAAGCTTCGAGTATAAGTAATCTCCTTGGGTCACTTTCTTTATCGAGTATGGTGGTGTGTTTCTCTAACTCGTTGCGTGTGAGGTGAGGGTGGTTAGGGGTGAGATAGTGGTCTTTGATGGCTCCAGCCTGAAGGTGAAGAGTTAACCGACGTGAAAGACGAGTCTGCGTCATACCAATATAGGAATGAGGTCCACAGTCCTCATAATTACAGGTATGTTGGTAAATGACGTGATCGTCGGTCATCGGGCTCTTTATCTTGGTGGAGGCTGGTTTGTTGCGGAGAACGAGGTTGGAGGTCTTGGGGGATTTGTAATAAATTATTAATTTGATTTTGTTTTCTGGGTTGGTTGGGTGGACATGCTTGGAGATTATTTCTTTTAAGACGGCCTCGTCATTTTTGTGTTCAGAGGACATGTAATTGCGGTAGAAGATCTTAATTTCATTGGGGGGGTCAATGTTGGGAGGGCTTTGGGTGTACCATTTTTCAAGATGGTGGTTGATGGTGCTGGAGATGTCGGAGTTGGAGTATCCGTTATTTACTAAAACTTGGGATAGTCTTTCTAGTTCCTGGTGGGTGTCGGCCCAGGTAGAGCAGTGCGTCAGGGCTCTCCTAACATAGGCGGAGATGGAGGATAGAAGATAACGGCGGGGGCATTCACTATCGCCGTTGAGGCATTGTCCTGTGTTAGTTGGTTTAATGTAGACGGTGGTTTTGAACCCATGGTCGTTCAGAGCTACGAGGATGTCGAGGAAGGGGAGTTGTCCATTGTTAGATTTTTCAAAGGTGAAGTTAAGTCCGGAGGAGGTCATGAAGCGACGCTGGAGTTCCTGTAGTTCGTGGAGGTCCTTGATTTGCACGAAGATGTCATCCACGTATCTACAGTAGACGGCTGGTCGTTGGGCAGCTAGGAGCTCTTCCTCGATGGTACCCATGAAAAAGTTCGCAAAAAGAACTCCTAGGGGGCTGCCCATCGCCACACCGTCTATCTGCTTGTACATGTTGCCCCGGGGGCAAAGGAAGGGGGCCTCCTTGGTACATAGCTCCAGTAGTGTTTTCAGGGCCTTCTCCGGGATGTCCAGTGTAGGTGTATCAGGGCAATGATAAATTCGACGTAGAATCATGTCAATGGTCCTATCCACTGGCACGTTGGTGAACAGGCTTTCTACGTCGAGAGAGGCGATAGTGTGGTTGTTGTTACGGGGGGCGTCTCGTAAAATTTCCAAGAAATCGTGGGCTGAGTTTAGGTTGAATTGGCTGGGCACGTAGGGGGTCTTCAGCTTCGCCTTCAGCTTCGTCTTCTGCAGGCGCCACACAACTTAGGCCACGCCCCTCGACACGCAGCCAATCAGCTTCGACCCCACCTACTGACCACCATCCTGCATTCAGTGCGCATGCGTGAAGCGGTTAACCCCTTTCTCTCTCCTAGTTTACCCTTCCACCAATAGCAGACTTTTGCCCCCTGTTTTCCGCCTCCTCTGATCCTCCACCCTCTATATATACCCTTCCTGTTTACCTTTTATATCATTCCTTCCTTACTTGATAATGCTGGTTGTCCAGTGTGTGACGTTAACCACTCTTTAGAACCGCATGGCTTGTCCTACAGTGACTCGCTAGGATCGCCAGGGCAGTGGATGGGGCTACAGTTTGTGTATTAGAGTGTGCTTTATTTCATATGAAAGCTTGTGTCATGGGCAGTCCAGAAAGGCTCTTTGTTTTCACCCATGTCAAGGCTTTATATATTTAATTGTAAAGTATATGTTTTATCATTAACTAGTAATGATGGGATCTGGGAGAGAGAGAGAGAGTAGAACAGAGTGAGAGGGAGCGCGCAGTGTTTTTGTCCCGCTCGATGACGTCACGGCTGGCTGCCTCGCGGGGGTTGGTGGAGAGAGGTCCTTACCATGCTGCAAGCTCTTGCTAGTGGCTAGAGGACTTGTAACCGCTTTTTTCCCACGTGGCTCGAGCTGGTGCGAGTATATATACAGTTCCTCGCCACTCTCTCCCTCAGATCTGGTTTCTAGAACGCACCCATCTTTTTCCCTTGCTACCTGTACCCCGCTCGCACCTGAGAATCTTTTCCTCTGCCTATCTCTCTCATTTTCCATATCTTTCACCACCTTTTATTAATATTATACCCCCTCTGGTTAACTCTGCAAAATCAGCTTCATGCTGGCCAGTTGTATTGTGCGTTAAGGTCTGATATAACCCATGTATGTTAGTTGTTAAGATAAGTGGATCACGAAGCATTGGTTGGCATTTATATTGTTTAAGTACTGCATCCTTTAATTATTAGTCTTCTGCTGGATTAGATAATGCTAGACTAGGAGTCTGATATTATAAGGTATTGTTTCCTATGAGTGCTGGCTTTAGTTAAAAGCTGCACGACATACCTGAGAACTGGAGTTGACTGAGTAAATTCTAGTCTGTGTGCCATTGAGAATAGAGCATGCACGAATGAGGGCTTTTTGCCTATACCATTCTGCACTGTTCTAGTCTCGATTGTTTGTCTTTGAGGTACGCCAGGAGAACGCTTAATACTTCGGTATTAAGGTTTCTCAAGAGAGCTACCCTTCCCTATAACGTAATATTTGACGCACAGACTTGAGATTTGCACTAGGCTATGCGGCATGCCATGAGCACCAGTATCTCGTATCATTGACTCTAGCTAGACTTTATCAATCATAGTAGACATTAAGTATATTAACCTAATTACTCTTTTTATGTATACCCGTTTATGATTACACAAGCATTTCGCAGCCTAGTTTGATGTATTGGGTCACAAACGACTTAGGCTCTTTTTGTTGATAGGAATACTGCATTGTCGTGGCGATTATTATTATTGTTGTTGTGTTTAGGATATTCTTGGCTCCGACGGCATTATATATATTCTGCCTTTTTGTGTGCATAGCCTGCACGAGCATTGTTCCGCTGCCTGCCTTTTTGGGTTCCATTTCCGATACGAGCATCTTTATAGCATCTAACATTTAAAGAAGATTCCTTGTTAGTGTTGAAGGACTTTAGTGCACTTTCTTTCATGCAGGAGTGCCTGACATTTATTGATTAAAGTAACGTAAGCTGTAACTTCTCTTACCACCTTACTTTGCATACCATAACCAAGCACCTTCGGTTATAGGTAGTAATAGGCTGTTTTCACATAACATTAAGCCTAGAGTACACGCACATTTATTGAGAGTTTGATAGCCTATTATTGCATATAGAACTCTGTAGAGTATTTGTGTTCTTTGTTCACTGGGAATATACATCAGAGGTTGGAGCTAGCGCTTTCCGTTGTAGCATTTATGCCATTACTAGTCCAATGAATAAGAGCCCTGATATATTTGAACCCCAGTCGTAACAAGTGAAACGCGTCGTATATCCTGTATCTTCATGTACTTTAATGTAACCCTGTACCACCATGAATTTTGCTCATCTCCTTCATCTACTTCCTGCCACCCAGCGAAAACTCATCAGAGACCTGGAAACTTTGAATAATAAAATTTCCAACGCAGAAATTGCCATTTCTTTCAACCTCGTATGTATTAAAGAAAATTTATTACCTGGCTTTACCAACATATATATATATATATATGTAAAATTTAGGGTGGCCCTTATTTTCGAAAGTATGAAATCCTAACCTCTCACCCCCTGGCTTTGTTCCATTCCTAATGAGACATATTGTGATCAAATTTTGTGACGATTGGAGCATATTTATTGGTAGTCCAGCAAAGTCTGTTTGGCTGCTTTTGTGCTGGTTGGCGGAACTTACCTGGCACGCACCAAAACCCAGACACAGCAACAAGACTCCTTCAAGACTATCTCGACACATTACATGAATGGTGCACTACAAACAGACTCAATTTAGCCCCAGCTAAATCCAGTGCAACCCTCCTCACAAGCTGGACAGGAGATCACGATTACGTCCCGGGACTCAACATAAACAACACGCCCCTAACACACACACACACACCCAAAATCCTAGGAGTAACATACGACACCCAAATGATATTCAAACAGCACACCACAAACACGTAAAAGAAACTGACACCCAGACTTAACGCCCTCAGATCACTTGCCCACACGAAATTTGGACACAACAAAGAAACCACCACCACAGTCTACAAACAATACATAAGATCAGTTATGGAATACGCAAGCCCGGCCTGGGCTTCTAACCTAGCTGAAACACATCATAAGACCTTACAGACTATTCAAAATAAAGCTCTGAAAATCATCACAGGATGCACAGCTACTACACCCACAGATCACCTACATCAAGAAACCAAAGTCCTCAAAGTCAAAGATCATCTAGACATGAGAGGCACTCAATTCCTGGCAGCAGCCTCCACGAATCAACACCACCCACTACACTACATGGCAACACACCCACAGACACCAAGAAATATCAAAACAACACCCAGCACACGCTATCACACACAAATACTGTCTTCTCTCCCTCCCTGCCCACCCCAAACCAACTTTCGGAAACACATCCATACTCATATCGCTCGCCGTTCCATCCACTCACTCATAGACAACACGCAGCTGCAAGCACGACCTCCCAAAATCCATCCTTCTTAATCCTCCCTTCCTCACGAGGACAGAGTCCACCTGGCCAGGCTGAGATGCGGACACCATCCAGCTCTTCTGAACTATTAGAAGAGACTGGATGAATCCATCGTCGACACCTGCCCAGGCTGTAACACAGCACCCCATAGCATTAAACACATCATAGAAGACTGCATTTCACACAACCACTTACGCCAACAACACAATTTACACTCTTTGAGAGCTCTGTGGGAAAGCCCGACCGTGGCCATGAGTCGGAAAGGCCAGGATCCCCATTAGTGGGGAGCAACACATCATCAAAAAGCTGGAAGGTCTATTCCAAACCTGGAAAGAACTAAAACGCTTGAGGGACCGAAGGACACCAGGGCAGATGAAGGAGAAGGAAGCTTTCCGGGACTCAATGGACGACCTCTTTGATATCGCTCACGCGGACGCCCTGTGTCTCATTGTCCTTCAAGAGGACAAGGATTTTTTCCTTGCTCAGCGAGAGAAAGGCCGTAGAGCCTTCATGGGGTCCACGGACAATTCCCTGGCCTCCAAAGAACGGAGAGCTGCGGAGAAGAAAGAGGCTGAGGAAAGGGGTCGGGAGAAGGCCCGTGAAGAAATGAAGGCATCCACCTCAGCGGCCGTCTTTGCTTCTTCAAGCAGCAGTGCTGGAGGAGAGGACAGCAGCAGTGCTGAGGGAGAGGACAGCAGCAGTGCTCAGGAGGCAAAATCCTGCTCTCCCCCAAGCGGCCACGAAGAGCTACAAAAAACATAGTTCCACCATCTCTCGCAGCTGCACTGGATTGTACTCAGCTTTCCGACCGTAAAGCCACCATCGTACTGACAGAAGCTGCAAAAAGCCTCGGCCATGACACTACGGAGCTGGATATCAACCGCACAACCATTGCCCGGTCTCGACGTCAAGCCAGGAGACGTTTCGCGGAAAACCTCAAAAAGGACTTCCAAGCGGATGTCTCCTTGACTGTCCATTGGGATGGAAAACTCCTTCAAGCCCTGACAACCAAGGAGCATGTGGATCGTCTGCCTATCTTGATATCCGGAGTAGGAGTCAGCCAGCTCCTCGGCGTCTCTAAACTCCCTTCGGGGACCAGTGAAGCGCAAGCTCAAGCTGTTTTCCATGCTTTGGAGGAGTGGGGAGTGACCGAGAAAGTGGTCGCCATATCTTTTGACACGGCCGCTGCAAACACGGGACATCGGACCGGGGCATGCGTCCTTCTGGAACAGAAGATCGGAAGGGATTTTCTTTACTTGGCCTGCCGCCACCATATCATGGAAGTCATCTTGGCTGCTGCTTTCGGAGCTGTGATGGGAGGAGGGACTTCCGGGCCCGAAGCGCTCCTATTCAAGAGGTTTCAAAGCCAGTGGGATTTAATCGACAAGGAAGCATTTCAACCTGGGATTACGGATGATGCGGTGAACGCGGCGATAACTCCAACTCATCGAGATGAAGCAGTCGCCTTTGCGATGGAGCAACTGACAATCCACCACCCTCGAGACTACTACAGGGAGCTGTTGGAGCTCTTGATCTTGTTCCTCGGGCATATACCTCCTCGTGGAGTTCGATTCCGAGCTCCTGGTCCCATGCACCCTGCACGATGGATGAGCAAGATCATTTACGCTTTCAAGGTTTGGATGTTCAAGAACCAATTCCGACTGACAAACCGTGAGGAGAAGGCTTTGAGGGATCTCTGCATCTTCGGAGCTCTTCTCTACGTCGAGGCATGGATCACCTCTCCTTCTTCAGTCCAAGCTCCTAGGAGCGACTTGCATCTCATCAAGGCTCTCGTCGACTTCCCTAACCAAGAGAACAGCAAGGCTACATCAGAGAAGATTAAAAGGCACCTCTGGTACCTTGGAGAAGAAACTACAGTCCTGGCCCTTTTTGATGATGCCGTATCCGTTCGAACGAAGAAGGATATGGTCAAGGCAATGTCGGGAGAAATGGACGATGAGGAAGAGCCTCCCAAGCGAGCTCAGCACGATCTCGGATTCTTGAAAGATGCCAACCTCGAAGACTTCGTGTCACCAAGAAGTCGGGGTTTCTTCGAAAAGGTGCGACTTCCAACGGATTTTCTCCACTATGATCCTGAGGAGTGGCCAAATCGCGGTGATTATCAGGAGGCCTGCCGTCTCGTTAATGGTTTGGAGGTTGTGAATGATCATGCTGAACGAGGGGTCTTTCTCGTCAAAACATACAACCGGCTCCTCACGAAGGATGAAGAACAGCTGCAGTTTCTCCTCCAAGTTGTGAGCGAGCACCGGAAGCTATACCCGGACACCCGGAAGAAAACCCTGGCACAAACCAGGCAACAATGAACGGAGTGGTGCCCGTGATACCCCTGTCCTTGAGCAGCTAATACCCACTAAGTTTACTGTTTTAGAGTTGGGGGGAACTGGATGACCAGAGCCAAAGTATACTTCCATACGAAGAGGCCACCCAAAGAGTGGCCTTCAAACGCCGTGGACTACCAGTAAATATTAAACAATCTTCGCGGAAATTTTACTGAATCAATTTTGGACCAAACTGGCTCGATGAGAACCCTGAGAGCGGTAAAAAGAGCAATTTTGAAATTTTGCCTATAGCATAAGGGCCACCCTAAATTGTATATATATATATATATATATATATATATATACATATATATATATATATATTATATTATATACATTACCCAGAGACTGCTGAGGGGTAAGGCTGCGGTAATGGCAACCTTAGTTGGTGGATTCAAGCACACTTCTGCTCTCTCGTTCCTCTTCCCATCCCAGAACGCTACGATGCCACTCCAAGATAGCTCCTGAAGTCTGTTACAATGGAAGGTATAATATATATACATAGGAGAGAGAGAGAGAGAGAGAGAGATATTTTTTTTTACGAATTTACAGTGGATATATTGAATGATATACTTATCATCAAGTATCAATATTTATTGTTGTGTTCTGAACTCTGTCCATTAATTTATAACCATCATATTTAACCATGACAAAATTGATTTCAAAATACTCTTGATGACAACGTGTAAGAGTACTGCATCCATAAGATCAGTTACCATAATTAAAATTACATATACAGTACCTTTGCCATTGTTCACGTTATTAGAGCATGCCCCATACAATGCCTGATACCTCAAATATTGAGAGACAGGAGGTCATACAAGGCTTTCCAACATATGAAGGAAGGTCGGGCGATGAAGTACAGCTACCAGCTAATGTTTGTGAGCTTAATAAATGTACCACCAGGGACCAGCCGGTTTTGAATTTTTGTTTTTTTCCAGAAACAATAGCGAATGGGTTAGGAATGAAGTAAAAACAAAACAAAAATTGGTCAAAAAGTGCAAAAAATGGTCCTACAGAGCCCCCGAAAACGGATTTTACAAGAGTAAAAAATTGAAGGCAATTTCCCCAAAAAAACATATTTTTGCACGCTCACGCGCACGCAGTTGGACTTTGAGAGTTTTCAACCATCGGCATGGGTGCGTGGGATACTTACACAGTTCCCATACAAATCTGAGCCCTCTAGGTGCCATAGGACTGAAGTAATTGGGACCGGAGTAACACTGACGCAACTGTTGCGTCGCTGGGGTTTAGCGTTACATACATTGATGACGCAAACGCTGCGTCGCTGGGGTTCAGTGGGTTAATGAATGCAGAATATGTATTTAATATTACATAGCTGATTTGATCTGATCATCAACCTAAATGGATGTAATTGCATAAAGGAAATCGCAAGAGGTAACAAATATTTGTGAGGAGCTGTACAATACTTACAGATGCCCACCTTACCTTTCCTTCATGCCTGTGTCACATTTAGCGGCAGCACAGCATGGGATAGACATGCTATGCTGCACAATTTGAGGCACCTTGTAAATGTGCCTTTTACACATACTCTACTGTAATAATATTAAGCCAGCTGTTCTGTACCATAATTATCACTACCATACGACAAGTACTATACATATTATTACTACTTCTACCGGCTCGGTAGTGTAGTGGAGAACGTCATGTCCTCCCACCCCGGGTGACCCGAGTTCAATCCCAACCTCAGGCATGAAGGCTTTTCGCATACACTGGTAGCCAGTACCGTTTCCCTTGAGCAAGAAAATTTCATATGAGTATATGATTTATTAATTTCAATTTCGAGGAGACCCTTTTTCTGTTACACAAACACAGAGGCACAGCAGAGCGGACAGGAAGTCGAATCACCTCATTAGTGATAGTGGAGGACCAAGGAAGAAACTATATTATAACTTCCCAAACATCTACATGCCCCTGTGAGACTCATAACAGAAACTACCATCACTAGCAAAGGAAGCTAACTAAAGCAATTTCACTAATGCCAATTAATAACTCTGAAGAAAACAAAAAATATACCTCTGATAAGCTGTAATACTAGCACATCCTGTCATCTGCAGTCAAACCCTGCAAGATGTGCATTAACACGTCCTGTAATTAGCAAGCAACCCAAATTTGTGAACTAGCATATCTTATCAGTTGAAAGCAAACCTAAAGCGGTGAATCAGAACATCTAGTAAATAGCTGGGACGACCAAAGCTGCTCCTGTTCTTGTAATGGTTCCTGACATTGCGAGTACATTCCATGGGAGAGAGATACCGAGAGGGAATACATAACCGAGTGGCTAGTTGACTGAGCACCCATAAATACACCCTCTACGTATTCGCTTAAAGCCAGCCCCGGGCACCTGCCACCGCCGCCCTTGTCACCTATACCCATATAAGCACCCGGAATCCAGAGGAGCTTCATGGGCACCATCTCTACTGACCTATGATGAGTCTTGTGACTTCCATAGACTGACACATTACCTACACCCTTCACATTGTAACTATAAAGTAAGATCCTGTACCAGTGATTGACTCGTGACCAGTGCATGCCATTACTTTCAATTATTTTACCAATACTTATTGTGGCTCTCGACTGTACATACGAGTAGATACGAGACTGCTCACTGCTCGATCGAAATAAAGTTAATATATTTAATAAGTAATTACCATATCAATATGTATGAACTATAGTAAACATTTATTTTGTCTTACCTCTTATTGAAGACAGGAATGAGAAGGCTGTGTTTCTGAGCCATCCATGCAAACATACGAAACAAGAAACTCTCTTGTGAAAGGTAGTATTCACAACGACCTAAATAAAAACAAATTAACTGTTATAAGAATGAGAACCTTGCATTGTACAATACATCTAACCTTCTCGAAAATATGAATATATAATGTGATATACAGAACATACTTATGAACACAAGTGAACACCCCCCGCTTCTTTACAACAGTACATAAATACAACTATATCATTAATGCATATTGAATACTTGAGAAGATAATTTCATAAGCAAAAATGTAAAGTAATTGAACATTTTCAGTAAAGAGCAGGATGAAATAGGATTATGTGTGTGGTTTACCTGTACCCAGGAACATTACTTGCATCCCATACATCAGAGCTGCTTTTTCAAGAACCAAAACTCGCTTTTCATTAATGTTATTTTGAGCCAAGGTGCTGAAGAGTGTTCTGGTAGGTTGTGGCAGCAATCTCCCGGAGTCCTCTAGGTCTGCAACTTCTCCAAATAATCCCCATTCTCTTGACTGGAATAATGTACAATTAATGATATATATATATATATATATATATATATATATATATATATATATATATATATATATATATATATATATATATATATATATATATATATATATATATATATATATATATATATATATATATATATATATATATATATATATATATATATATATATATATATATATATACCGGTATATATATATATATATATATATATATATATATATATATATATATATATATATTATATGTATATATATATATAAATATATTTCAATTCATGCACAAGTCGTAGGATCCATATTTCAGGATACCATACAAGGATTTTTACAAGTAGGCCTACCCCCACGTAACACGGGTTGAAGTGATTTATTCTCATTCTCGCCCAGCCAAGCACGAGAATCATTAATATCAAGTATATCACACAAATATATGTGAGCTATTTAACGTGTTTATACTCTCGGCCGGACTCAAAACACCGACAGTCAGGACGAGTGTCCATGCTTTAATCCACCACACCATGGATAAAGGATACTTAACCTTTTCCTATTGATATTAAGATAAAGGGAAATCCTACTTTGGAGAATGTATTTAAATTCATAAATAAGTCGTACGATCCATATTCCAGGATATCATACAGGGATATTTACAAGCACCCCAACGCAAATTGGGTTGCAGAATTAAATTTAATCACTTCAATCAGAGTTGCGTAGGGGTACTTGTAAAAATCCCTGTATGGCATCCTAGAATATGGATCCTATGACTTGTGTATGAATTGAAATACATTCTCCAAGTAGGATTCCCCTTCTCTTCATATAAATTAGGAAAAGGTTTGAGTGTAGGCTACCATGGCATGATCATTATTGGTGAGGCTTTGGATATTGGAGGGTTGGTGGTGGATTAAGTATATAATCAATACAATAACATTCCTTGATTTTGGCCCTGTCATTCTTTCAACTCTGGAAAAGGCATTCGTCACAGGCAGTCTTGCCTTTTGCCTCCCTCATCCACATATAAAAAGAGTATAGTTTTCACTAATTCCCTGCCTTGTATGCTGTCAATAGCTAACACTAGTGGAGTTAAATATGGTTATTACTAATAGAGTTATAGGAGTCTAATTTACTTCCTGAATGACACCAATGTATGGCAAGTAACTTACTATAATTAGAATATAAAGAGAGCTTGCTGTATATGCAGTGTGCGTCTACAGGTGTCTTAGGTAAAGGGCTGAATATACCAAGCCTGAAGACGTTACTTATTTGACGACCGGGACAGGACACTTCTTTCCCTAATCTACGTGCTTATTGACCATGCCTATTATCAATCAAGATGATGCTAGCGATTTTGTGTCCACCCAACCAGCAATGAAGGATACTAATCGCCATCAGCGCCATGATCTATTTCTGGTAGCTGATTGTTTAGACTTACCCCTTCAGCAATCATTGACCAGAGCTCAGTCAGTCAGTCAGTAGCCAGCCCTTACTCCCACAAAGGGGTAGGGATGATCAGATATGTGGCGACCCCACCGCCCATCACTTTGTGGCGCAGATAGCCCCTGGAGGTTGGGACCGGGAATCCCACCTCCAGAATTGTTAGGAGGAAGCTGTAGGCACCAGCTGAACAGGGTGGTACTCCCGGGGAGTGCTAGGTGGCTGATAAGGACAGCTGGAACTCCTGTTTCACCACCTGGCCTCTCCTAGCTGATTCTTTCTGTGCCTCATCAATATTGATGGAAACCCCAGCCTGCCCTCCAAAATACCTTCTCCTCCTATCCATACATTATACTACAAACACCTTACATACTACACTATCCTTCTTTAAAAACGAACTATGACTAGATCACGACCCACCTCGGAGTCCCCAGCGGAGGGAAGGGGGGGGGGGGGGGGGGAAGAGAGAGAGGACCCGAAATTCCCCCATTGGTATGGCCTCTGGGAACGACTCCCCTAAATTTCCTGGACCGTTACCTTCTACTCTTACTATTAATTACTGTAATATTCGTAGCCTTTCCTCTAACTTCCACTCTGTGGAACATCACCTCTCCTCTGCCAACCCTGATCTTCTCTTTCTCACCGAAACTCAGGTGTCTGGGACTACTGACAGCAAACCCTTCTCTGTATCCTCCTACTATCTCTATCGTCAATTTCAAGCCAAAGGTGGATGTTGCGTATAGGTGCGCAACAATCTCACTTTTCCTCGTGCTCCCAACTTTGACTCTTCTGAATTATCCAACTCTTTGGCTAAAGCTTTCTTGTCACTCTCAAACTAAACATTTCTGTGCTGTTTATCTCTTCCCTAATTCTACTGACTATCCAAAATTCTTTGACTATCTAACTTCTAAAGTTAAATACATTCAATCCATCTCGCCTTTCTCTGAAATCTCCATCCTAGGAGATTTCAACGTTCACCACTGCCAATGGCTCTCCTCTCATTCTACTGACCAACCTGGTGAACAAGCCTACATTTTTTCTATCCTAAACGACCTAGAGCAGTTAGTCCAGCAACCCACCCGTATCCCGGATCGCTTCGGAGAACGGCCGAACATTCTTGACTTATTTCTAACCTCTAACCCTTCTGCTTATACTATAAACCTTTTCTCTCCTTTGGGCTCCTCCGACCATAAACTAATATATGTCACCTGTCCTATCTCTCCTGTCCAGATCCTCCCAGCCGGCGACGCTTGTGGCACTTTGGCGCTGCCGACTTGGAAGCTCTTCGGCAGTACTTCTTTGATTTCCCATGGAATGAGTTTTGCTTCCGTGGCCGGGGACCCTCAGAGAGCAAAAAAACCTTGGTTTACTCACGCTTGTTCCACTGCAGTCCGCAATAAGGAGGAAGCATTCAAACGGTACCAATACCTTAAAACTCAAGAATCTAATTCTTTGTATGTTTCTGCTAGGAATCAAGCCAAATCTGTTCTTCGACTTGCCAAGCACTCTTTCATCAATAATAAATGCACTGAACTATCCAACTCTATCTCTTACCAAGCTTTCTGGCATCTAGCCAAAAACCTCTCCAACAATTTTTCTTCCTCATCTTTCCTACCCCTTTTCCACTCTGATGGCACAACCATCACTTCTTCCTCTGACAAAGCTGAACTCTTCGCTCAAACTTTTGCTAGAAATTTCACCTTGGATGATTCCGGTGCTATTCCTCCCTCTCCGCCCCCCTCTCTCCTACCTATTCCTAATTTCCTAATCTCTTCTAAAGATATACTTTCTACCCTCTATGGGCTTAACACTAAGAAGGCATACTGTCTGGACGGTGTTCCTCCTGTTGTACTAAAAATCTGTTCTTCCGTGCTGACTCCCTGCCTAGGCAAACTCTTTCGTCTTGGTCTCTCCTCTAACGTCTTCCCTTCTTGCTGGAAGTTTGCTCTCATTCAACCTGTCCCAAAGAAGGGTGACCGCTCGTAACCCTCCAACTATCGTCCAATTGCTCTCATCTCTTGTATCTCTTAGGTTTTTGAAACTATTGTTGCTTCCAAATTTCTTAGGCATTTATCTTCTCATAAGGTATACATACTGTTTGCATATGTATAATTGATATTGACAGATAACTTGAATTAAAAGGAGATAATAGGGTTGGGTGGTGGCTGATAACTACCGTGTTTGATGGAGGAGCAATAATGGTTTGGTGGTTCTCACAGGTAAGCCACAGTAGCCTTGTCCGTTTCTTAGTCATTAATGTGCGACTTTAACCTCATGACACAGGGACAAGTGGCTTATTTCTACACTTTTGGTAATGCACTATATTGACAAAAATTAGGGGACAGTGTGAACAAAATATTTGTCAAAATATCATACTGATCCAACTGTTTGTTAATAAGTTTTTCCCGAAAAACGATGCCACACGGCCTCTGAAACCCATAGTAGGTAAATGTAGTGACTGACCGTAGTAGGAAGAAACATGCAGGTAAGAAGAGTTTGGTTGATTCACCTGAGGTGCTTGTTGTAGGTAACTCACAAGTTAGGTACACTCACGCGTACTAAAAGTTGCTCAGGGGTGGGTCCTTCCTTCCCCTACTCAACCATGGGCAGGTGGAAGGGGGGAGTTGGGTCCAAGTCTAACCCCACCTTCCACCCCCAAACTATCCCCAACTCCCCCACTTTCCTCCTCTATCTGGCAGTTAGTGATTAGCGACGATTGTTCTCATTCATTGCAAAATATTGTTAAACCATCATTGCTCATGTTGCATTACACTAGTTTCTACGATTCAAGATTTAATGTGATTTGAATATATTAATCCCGTAATTAAATTAAATCTCTTACAGTATTCAAGATATTATGTTCACCATTATTGCAATACACATCACCGTGCCCTCTACGATCTACTCCTAGTTTCTCAAATTAGTTATACAGTCGGGCTTGTTTAATATAAAAAGGAAAGGACTAAAGGCAAAAATGGGCTGGAATATTGTTGCGACTGTTATTGATTGTTTCGTTCATAATTTCAATCAGTTTCTCCCATTCATTAAATACCATACATACTATAAACGGGTTGTATTTAATTATATATGGCCTATACACTTTTGTTTTATCAATTTAATGTAGAACTCGATACAACTTACGATCAAAGTCGGTGTTAATTTTAGTAAGGTTTGAGTATCGAGCCCTTGAGTAGCAGGGTTAGTATCTCAAAGACTTTGCGGTCCATTTCGGGGAAATATTCGAAGTGAAAGGAGAGACATCGTTCAGTGCATTACCCTCCTTACAGAGTGTGCAATATACTATCTACTGACTATTGTCTACTTGAACTGCTCAACTAAGTAAATGTTTTAAACTTCTGAGGAAAGTTTGTTCCAGGGAGAACAGATCTTAAATGGGAAACAGTTACCACAAATACTAGTGCCGAACCTTTTCAATTCTAACTGCCAGCCATGGTTGCGTATTATTGTATTCTTATTGAGGCTAAACAGATTGCTATGATACACATTGTCAAACCCATTACATATTTAACAAAAATTAAATGAACTGACCTCGTAGTCTGCGTGTTAAGAGAGAGAGAGAGAGAGAGAGAGAGAAGCAGAAGATTACTACAGCTGAGATTCTTGTAACCCACGTTGTGTATAGAGACTCATTTTGAGAATACAATTACAATTATACAGTATTTTGTATTAATAAATACCTACTGTGGGTTTCAGAGGTCGTGTTACATCGTTTTTCGGGAATAGCTTATTAACCCTTACCTGGCGGCGCGCAACATATGTCGAATGAAATAAATCTGGCCTAAGTGGCGGCGCGCGACATCTGTCGAGCGCCATTTTCAGCACGTAATGTTGCTGAGAGAGAGAGCTGAGCGGTGGGACGAGCATAGCAACCCTATGACCGCTCCCCACGACCACCGTGGACATACTGAACTGTATTCTACTTTCCCCCTTCCTTTCTCACTCGCTACACAGGGAATTATGTAAGGAAATGACCTTATTTCAGGGTTTTTGCACTCGTGTTGCACGATCGTTGCAAGAGAACCAGTGGTCGTACGAGGATGGTTCGGGTGTCATTGGAAAGCTCTGTTTACGCCCTTTCAGGGATAGATATTTGTTTTACGCTCTGGCATTATTTAGGCATGAAAATAATCACGTAAACAACCCTATTTAGGGCAAAAAAACCGCTGTGCGGTACGGTCAAATAGACCGCCTAGCCCGCCAATAAGGTGTTAACAAACAGTTGGATCAGTATGATATTTTGACACAGCTTTGTTCACACCGTGCCCTAATTTTCGTCAATATAGTACATTACCAAAAGTGTAGAAATAAGGGATTTGTCCCTGTGTCATGGGGTTAAAGTCACACATTAACCCGTTGAGCCCCGGCTAGTTATAATATTTTGTTCACCCCAGTCCCAAGCCATTTTCACTTCTTTTTTTTGTTTGCTAAAATGGAAGACAAGGATGAGAAATGAAAAAAAAAAAAAAAAAAAAATCACCTCGGACATTTTTTTTTTTTTTGGGGGGGGGGGAGCCTCAAGAAAATTTGTTGAGCCAAAATGGAAGAGAATGGTGAGAAATGAAGACAAAAATACAAAAAAAAATCATTTCGGTCATTTGGGGGGCGGGGGGGGGGGGGTTCAATAGTTCGTCTCCCCCGCATGACCACCCGCCTGGGAGCACTAGGGTAAAAACTGAGTATGGCATTGTACGGCATACATCCTAAGGAGTGTCTCACATAAATCTCAAGCCTCTAGCTCCCATACGACCGGAGTAATGAAGGTTCAAATTGGCGGTGAACTAAGGGTGTAAAGTATCCCCACTAAGCCCACCACCACCAGCCGCGCGGCTGTCTCGGCCCGCTCACACCTACTGGCCCGGCTTCCACACACACTACGGTACCTCCCCCTCCTATTCTCCCGCCATTTCCTACCTTACGAGCCACGTAAGTGTTTTTTATATGTCGGATGCACGTGATGCGTCGCTGGGAGTTGGTGATCAAACACTGCTGACGCAACACGTGCGACGCTGGGTCTCACTGGGTTAATGACTAAGAAATGGACAAGTCTACCGTGGCTTACCTGTGAGAACCACCAAACCATTATTGCTCCTCCATAAAACAGGGTAGTTATCAGCCACCACCCAACCCTACTATCGCATTTAAATTCAAGTTATCTGTCAGTATAAAAATAGAAATATACAAAATATATACTTTACGGAAGCGAAGCATGGACGTTCGGGAAGAGACTCAGACCAAGAGTGAGAGCGGTGGAAATGAGTTACTTGAGAAGTGCATGCGGAGTTACATGGAGGGATAGACAGGCGAATGAGGAAGTAAGAAAGAGGTGTGTGGAGGTAGATGTGCTGGAAAGTGTGAAAAGGAACAACTTGAGAGGGTTCGGCCATATGGAACGTATGGAAAGCTAGAGATTGACTAAGAGGGTGTACGAGAGCGAGGTGGAAGGACAGAGAGGGAGATGTGCACCAAGGGAGAGGTGGAAGGATGGAGTGAGGAAGTATATGAATGAAGGCGGTGCTGGTTGGAAGGAGGGGCGTCAACTGACTGGGGACAGAGGTGCATTGGGGCGGTTCGTTCGTGGCCACCCCTTCGGGGATCACGGCGTCAGGCAATAGATAGATAGATAGAATTATGTTACGAGACAGAGAAAGGGGCGAGGGAACGTGAAAGTGGTCCCGGACCCTAAGAATTGGAACCTTACAGGTTTCTGTTCGGGCTCTGTCTCAAGTCGGCCACCTCCAGCAATGAGGTATGTGCCTGAGTATATAAGTACATACATACAGTACATACATGTTATGAATATCGTATGGCCTAGGTGTACGCACCAGTATCCCGGGTGGTTCCCCCTATAATAACAGTAACAGGGAGAAACTTTGCAATTTTAGTGAGATAAATGGCCATGTGGTTTATCAGTGTTGGGCACGTGCGAGAGAGTAGAGAGAGAGAGAGAGAGAGGAGTGAATGCTGTAGTAGTAGTTGCCAATGTGGATGAGAGAGTGTGGGAGAAGGGTGCCAATGATTCAGTAGCATGTGTGAGACAGGCCCAACCTGAGAACTCTGTAACCCCACCCTCTATACTCTATAGTAACCCCTCAGGCAGGCGTATCCTATTAGTCTTTTCTTTCTTTCTCTGGGAAAAATCATGATGAAGGATGAGACTTTGGAGTTACATCGTCTGTGGTCTCCAGGACTATGATGAGAAGGGTTAATCCTGGTTCTGTCCCCACAGGTAAATATGTGATTTTTTGTGGTGCTGAAGGACGACTGTTCTCGGCTCCACTTATTGAGATAGACATTGATTGCGCGTTGTACAAACGAAAAGCGATGGTGGGAGTCGAGGATTTGCCTGTACCTGAAGTTAACCTACTCTTGGGGAATGATTTGACGGGGGATAGGGTCACACCTGAACCTGTCTTAGTTGTTGAGGCGGTGTCTGAGCCACTAACTTGTGAGCTCGAAAGGGAGTTGCAAGAGGAATTCCCTGGATTTGCTGTGATGAGGTTGACGGTGAGAATCGCGGTTCCCTCAGAGACTCCCAACCCGTCTTTTCCCCCTACCTCTGATGGTGTAGATAGTGGTGAGGAAGTATAGGACATGGTGATTTCAGTAACTTAGATTCGCCTGATTTAGTGTCGGATATAACCTTGACTAACACCTTTTTGGCTAGCCTTATCCAGGACGAGGCTTCTAGCTCCCTCCTCGTAACTGGTGAAAAAGACCTAGTGACTGTATCATACAGCATGCAGACTCTGAATGCAGACGTTTGACTGAGAGAGTTGTGAGTATGGAGGAGTGTAAAAAGGAGCTAGGGACATGTGTTTATATTGAGGATTATGTGTTGTGACGTTGATGGCGACCTAAAGATATGACTGTTGACGGTGGAGCAGGGGATATCAACCAAATAGTGGTACCTAAATGGTACAGAAATCTATTCATGGAAATGGCCCATGGCTCACCCTTAGCAAGACATTTAGGGGTCAAGAAATCACTGGACCGCATTTGTTCCCAATTCTTCTGGCCTAGAGTGGGAACGGATATAGCTGCCTACTGTCATGATTGTCATATGTGTCAGGTGACAGGGAAGCCAAAACAATAGGCTTTTGTAGCTCCCCTGGTCCTCATTCCAACGGTCGAGACTCCTTTCACCGGGAAATTATTGATGTGGTTGGACCTTTACCTAAAACTTCCAAGGGACATTGTTATTTACTTTAAAAATCGTAGATACAATCACAAGATATCCCAAAACAATCCCATTGATGAATATTTCAGTCCTTGATCTGCTTAACATTTTCAATCGTATGGGGTTTCCTCGAGGAATTCAAAGTGACCGTGGTACAAATTTTACATCAAATTTATTTTCAGCAGTCCCTTCAAGAACTAAAATCTAGTGCTTATCACCCCGAGAGTCAGGGAGCTCTCGAAACCCTAAAGAAGATGTTAAAGTGTTATTGTGATGAACACAGCGGGAATTGGGACAAGGGGATTCCGTTTGTCCTTTTTACCACCCATGAAGTCCCATAGGAGTCGTTGGGATTTTCCCCTAATGAGCTCATTTTTGGTCATCAGGTGCGTGGTCCTTTGCATCATCTTAAAGAACAGTACAGTAGTGACCCAGGAACTGATAATATCTTACAGTATGTTATTGATTTTAAAACAAAGCTGTATGACATATGTCACTTTGCTTCCCCAATATTGAAGTTAATGCAAGATCAGATGAAGGTCTGGTAGTACCAGCAGCTGATCAAATCGTTTAAGGAAAAGTTATCAAGGATCATCGTCACAAGAATCGTCACCCGGCTCGGTGTAGAGAGCCGATTTTACAACATAGTAACCAGCACATATCGTCATCTAGCTAACCTTTGCAGGAAGGAAAACGTGGGTGTCATGGGTTCGACCGTGACTGTGATTATATACATATAGGAGTTAGGTATATTTCTCGAGCGCGGGAAAAATTGAGGAGGTGGGAACAGCTGTAGTGAAAGAAAGGAAGAGTGAGAGGTGCGCGGGGTAGGCTGACCGTCGGCGTACATGTGTGCGTGTGTGCGTTTTCTCTTGTAGGCTTGTGTAGTGTGTACCGCTAGGCGCCTCGCGTGAGTGTGTGTGTGCGTTCGCGCTCGCAGGCAGGGTCAAGGTAGTGTCCAGGCTTCCTATTGGATCCAAATTCAAAATGAATTTGGGGGAGGGGGACCGAGGTTATAAAGGGGGCAGGGATGCTCAGGATAGTCCTTCTCACCTGCCCGACCCCAACGAAACCAGTCACTTTTTGTTGTGCACGCGATGAATGGGTCGGCGGGTCTGCGAGGGTACCTCGTGCCCTAAATCCTACCATAATCAGGTGAGTCCAATTCAGTTAGACAAGTGTCAACGTATGTCTGAATTCGGCGGGATGTGCGGTGGTGTGCGTGATATGTGGTGGTGTGTTTGTGTGCAGTCACCAAGACTGTGCCAGACCGTACACATGGCCAAGGTTGTGACGCCGACCGAATTAGCTCATGCTATGGCCGGGAATGGCAGGTGTAAGCATGACCCCACAGAGGGCTTGCTAAAGGCTATAGGGATGCCCAGGGCGACATAGTTCCCCTGCGGCGATATCTCACTGTTTAGCTATGCACGTGGCCAGGGGTGAGTGTTTGGTGTGCACGTGTGTGTGTGCGGGTGTGGGTGAGTGACGCCGTAGCATCTCAACCCCGTGATGGCTACCGCTAGTGGATTATCGGCTTGAAGGGTTTGTCGTACTGCCTTTTTGAGACTCTTTGATTAGACAACTCTCATTAGTCTAGCGAGTCACGTGTTTGTGGCGTGTGTTGGTGAGTGACGCCGTAGCATCTTGACCCCACAGAGGGTGATGGCTACAGCTAAGAGGATTGTCGGCTTGACTCCCTAGGTCCTGTCGTACTGCCCTTTTTGAGACTCTTTAATTAGACAACTCTCATTAGTCTAGCGAGTCACGTGTGTGTGGCGTGTGTTGGTGAGTGACGCCGTAGCATCTTGACCCCACAGAGGGTGATGGCTACCGCTAGAGGATTGTCGGCTTGACTCCCTAGGTCCTGTCGTACTGCCCTTTTTGAGACTCTTTAATTAGGCAACTCTCATTAGTC
The DNA here is from genome assembly GCA_032716605.1 of Paralithodes platypus. Taxonomy (NCBI): domain Eukaryota; kingdom Metazoa; phylum Arthropoda; class Malacostraca; order Decapoda; family Lithodidae; genus Paralithodes; species Paralithodes platypus. The sequence goes on along the minus strand of CM064528.1, from coordinate 34,471,033 downwards.
TAGCGAGTCACGTGTGTGAGGTGAGGAGGTGAGAGTGGAGAGAGAGAGAGAGTGATGAGTGTGATTGACGGGTACTGTGAGTGTGGGAAAATCTCGTGCCTATTCGATCATGCGGTCATTTGCTGGGCTAGACGTTATCAGTGTCACAGTAGACTAAAGGGTTGGTTGATGTGAGATTTCGTATGACTAGCAGAAATCAGTATAATGATTTGGGGTAATCTTAGGGGTAGTTATAATACTGGGTAATTGTATTTAGGTAAGTGGATTAGATAAGTGGGTTAGATTGAGTGGCTGAGTGTGTGAATGAAATTGTCTCTTTGATTAATGCAATTTCAGTGTCGCTATTCAATAAAACCATTTTTAGTAGGAATGTTTGTTTCTTTAACCCTTAATTAGCGGCGAGCAACATAAGTCGAGTTAAATAAAGCTGGACTATGTGGCGGCGCTCGACATAGGTCGTGTGGCAATTTCAGCACGTAATGTTGCTGAGAGAGAGAGACAAGTGGTGGCAGGAGAGTAGCGAGCGTATGACTGCTCCAGACCACCGCGGCGAACCTACTGACATGAATCCCACCTCCTCCCTCCCTCTCTCACTCGCTATATACGGAATTGTATGGGGAAAGTGCCTAATTACATGCTTTTTGCACTCGCGTTGCACGGTTATTGCAAGAAAACTAGCCATCATAAAAGGATCGTTATGGTGTCATTCGAAAGCTCTGTTTATGCCCTTTCAGGGATAGATACTTGTTTTACGTTCTGGGTCTTATTTAGGCATGAAAATGATCACGTAAACAGCCCTATTTTGGCTAAAAACACCCCGCTGGGCGGTACATATAAATAAACCGCATAGGCCGCTCGTAAGGTGTTAATTCTTGCTAACTTTAAGAATATAATTATTATCAATATATACCTATCATTACAATAAATCTGTGTACTCTAATATCCCGCAAGCTGGAAACTCCAATTTTCTTTTCAATATATATTACTGCATCGAGTCAGTATAGATATAAATGTATAGCATGTTCTGGGACTTCTGTTGCCATAATTTCACAAGGATATATGTCTATTTTTCTTCTAAAGTAACGACACTATCAACATATAGATTTATTTCCTAGGTAAGGGGCAAGTGTTACAGTAACCTATTAGTCACCCGGACGTGAACCATTAGAACTGGCGACCGTGACAGGACCTAGTTTCTGATGTAGATGTACCAGATAATGAAGGATAGATTGTATAATTGTGTTCATACAAAATAACCCCACGCGGGAAATTTTTCTGTCTTTTTTACTTTCCCCTTGTGGTCAAGTCATCCTGGGAGTGTCGGGTGAACCTCCAGGTGTAAACAAGTGAATTCCTTTTCCCATCGCTCGCGCGTCCTCATTGTTTCATAATATTTACTTCTACGATTCGATTTGAGAAGTAATTGTGTCCCAGAATAGATTTTTTTAGCTTGTCTATAATTGATCTCTGTTGATTTTTCTTTTCGTGATTGTCGCTGTGATTTTAGGCTATGCCATGTGAATAGTTTCCTTTAAATTTGTTTGTCATACGCAAGTGCTGTGATCGATCGTTTAAGGATAGAGGGAAGTGTTTGTAATCCGGCCGAGTCGTTGTTGTTTCTCTTATTCCGGTATCATAAATCTTAGACAGCTTTATATGGGTCAGTTGTGTGTCAGGCGAGATTTTTTTTTTCTTTGATTGTTCTATTCCTCTTTTAAAAATCTGTTGTTCCTTGTCAAGGATGAGAGGGAGAGGGAGGGACGAGCATTGGATGGGTGAATATTAAATAAGTGAGGGAGTGCGTAGCAGCAAGGGTTGGGATAGAAAGGGAAGACCATAGGAAAAGTTAGAGGAGACAGAGAGAGCATCAGAGGAGGCTCGATCCTGCTTAAACTTGGGAAAAGTATAGGGGTAGTGAGGAGAGGGTAGGCCGGCGCGGCATAGGCTCGGGGAGAGTCTGGGTGCTGCCGTGAATAGCAACTAGGCATATTGCTAGCCAGCATCAGGTGAAAACTCGGGAAGGCCATCGTTGAATGAGGTCTGGGGCGTAAGTCGGGTTAAATAATGGGGAGACTGACGATAGGGGGGGGGGGGGGGTCAACAATAAGTAGCGTGATATGGAATACGGGAGGGGAGGGGATGAAATGTTGTTTGTTCGCTTTTATTCTGCCGCTTCCAAAATTTTAATTACAGGTACTGAGTCAGCCAGGCGTGCGTCGGGAGATTGGAGAATCCACAGTAGGAATCCTGGCCCTCAAGAAGCTACTTCCAAGGATCCCCCATCAAGTCAAAGAATCTTTTTTATACCCAGCTGTCCCTAGAGTTAAGCCGATTTTTTTTGTACACTGTTCAACTACTCTCACATACCCATTTTAAACCGTGTCTCACAACATCTCTTTTTACATAACTTTAGCTGAGCTTAATTGTGTGTTCATTGTAAATGAGTGGGCAAAGCCACTAGCTATCACTGTAAAAATAAGTGGGTTAATTACCACCAGGATTATGTCGCTGGCCGTGAATGAGACCTCAGGAGTTTTCCCCTTTCAGTAGAAATTTTAACGTAAATGCAGAGGGTTTTTTCCACTCAAGGGTGATCATTTAATGCACCAGCGACAGGCTAGACTCACACTACAGAATGGAAGACACCCTCAATGACACCTGAGTTATTTTAGCAGGGCAAAATCAATGTTAGTAGGGGGGAATGTCACGGGTTCGACCGTGACTGTGATTATGTACATATAGGAGTTAGGTATATTTCTCGAGCGCGGGAAAAATTGAGGAGGTGGGAACAGCTGTAGTGAAAGAAAGGAAGAGTGAGAGGTGCGCGGGGTAGGCTGACCGTCGGCGTACATGTGTGCGTGTGTGCGTTTTCTCTTGTAGGCTTGTGTAGTGTGTACCGCTAGGCGCCTCGCGTGAGTGTATGTGTGCGTTCGCGCTCGCAGGCGGGGTCAAGGTAGTGTCCAGGCTTCCTATTGGATCCAAATTCAAAATGAATTTGGGGGAGGGGGACCGAGGTTATAAAGGGGGCAGGGATGCTCAGGATAGTCCTTCTCACCTGCCCGACCCCAACGAAACCAGTCACTTTTTGTTGTGCACGCGATGAATGGGTCGGCGGGTCTGCGAGGTACCTCGTGCCCTAAATCCTACCATAATCAGGTGAGTCCAATTCAGTTAGACAAGTGTCAACGTATGTCTGAATTCAGCGGGATGTGCGGTGGTGTGCGTGATGTGTGGTGGTGTGTTTGTGTGCAGTCACCAAGACTGTGCCAGACCGTACACATGGCCAAGGTTGTGACGCCGACCGAATTAGCTCATGCTATGGCCGGGAATGGCAGGTGTAAGCATGACCCCACAGAGGGCTTGCTAGAGGCTATAGGGATGCCCAGGGCGACATAGTTCCCCTGCGGCGATATCTCACTGTTTAGCTATACACGTGGCCAGGGGTGAGTGTTTGGTGTGCACGTGTGTGTGTGCGGGTGTGGGTGAGTGACGCCGTAGCATCTCAACCCCACAGAGGGTGATGGCTACCGCTAGTGGATTGTCGGCTTGAAGGGCTTGTCGTACTGCCTTTTTGAGACTCTTTAATTAGACAACTCTCATTAGTCTAGCGAGTCACGTGTGTGTGGCATGTGTTGGTGAGTGACGCCGTAGCATCTTGACCCCACAGAGGGTGATGGCTACCGCTAGAGGATTGTCGGCTTGACTCCCTAGGTCCTGTCGTACTGATCTTTTTGAGACTCTTTAATTAGGCAAATCTCATTAGTCTAGCGAGTCACGTGTGTGAGGTGAGGAGGTGAGAGTGGAGAGAGAGAGAGTGATGAGTGTGATTGACGGGTACTGTGAGTGTGGGAAAATCTCGTGCCTATTCGATCATGCGGTCATTTGCTGGGCTAGACGTTATCAGTGTCACAGTAGACTAAAGGGTTGTTTGATGTGATATTTCGTATGACTAGCAGAAATCAGTATAATGATTTGGGGTAATCTTATGGGTAGTTATAATACTGGGTAATTGTATTTAGGTAAGTGGATTAGATAAGTGGGTTAGATTGAGTGGCTGAGTGTGTGAATGAAATTGTCTCTTTGATTAATGCAATTTCAGTGTCGCTATTCAATAAAACCATTTTTAGTAGGAATGTTTGTTTCTTTAATTCTTGCTAACTTTAAGAATATAATTATTATCAATATATACCTATCATTACAATAAATCTGTGTACTCTAATATCCCGCAAGCTGGTAACTGCAATTTTCTTTTCAATATATATTACTGCATCGAGTCAGTATAGATATAAATGTATAGTATGTTCTGGGACTTCTGTTGCCATAATTTCACAAGGATATATGTCTATTTTTCTTCTAAAGTAACGACACTATCAACATATAGATTTATTTCCTAGGTAAGGGGCAAGTGTTACAGTAACCTATTAGTCACCCGGACATGAACCATTACAACTGGCGACCGTGACAGGACCTAGTTTCTGATGTAGATGTACCGGATAATGAAGGATAGATTGTATAATTGTGTTCATACAAAATAACCCCAAGCGGGAAATTTTCTTTCTTTTTTACTTTCCCCTTGTGGTCAAGTCATCCTGGGAGTGTCGGGTGAACCTCCAGGTGTAAATAAGTGAATTCCTTTTCCCATTGCTCGCGCGTCTTCATTGTTTCATAATATTTAGTTCTACGATTCACTTTGAGAAGTAATTGTGTCCCAGAATAGATTTTTTTATCTTGTCTATAATTGATCTCTGTTGATTTTTCTTTTCGTGATTGTCGCTGTGATTTTAGGCTATGCCATGTGAATAGTTTCCTTTAAATTCGTTCATCATACGCAAGTGCTGTGATTGATCGTTTAAGGATAGAGGGAAATGTTTGTATTCCGGCCGAGTCGTTGTTGTTTCTCTTATTCCGGTATCATAAATCTTAGACAGCTTTATATGGGTCAGTTGTGTGTCAGGCGAGATTTTGTTTTCTTTGATTGTTCTATTCCTCTTTTAAAAATCTGTTGTTCCTTGTCAATGTTCAGAGGGAGAGGGAGGGACGAGCATTGGATGGGTGAATACTAAATAAGTACAAAGGAGTACAAAGGAAATCAAGCAACAACAGGTCTAGTGACCCTTCTAGGTTTGCTTGTCCTCCAAAACACTGAGGGTCAAGTGTCCAAACAGTGGTTTAGAGTGGGTAAGGGAACATTGGAAAGGGAATTACTGCCCTGGAACTAATGTCCGTGGCAGGATTAGGAAGTTAGTAGAGGACAGAAGGGTTAGTAACTGAGGGGGGGATAAAATAAAGTTATTAATTTACAAACGCAGTCAGTCGCAGGTTTGATGAGAGATATTTGTCTAGGCGGAGTTTAAATGAATCAACGGTGCTGCAGTCTATAACGTTTCGGGGAAGCCCATTCCACAAGTTGACAACTCGATTAAAGAAGAAATTCTTAGATTCGTGCGAGTTAAAAGATTTACCAATAATTTTGCAACCGTTTCCCCGCGTGTAATTAGATTGGTCGATAGTGAAGTACTTACTACAGTTCATATTGTCGATGCCTTTGATGATTTTGAACACTTGAATTAAGTCACCTCTTAATCTGCGCTGGGTTAAAGGAAATAGATTTAATTCTCTAAGACGCTCTTCGTATGGTTTGTTCTTTAGGCTAGGTATCATTTTGGTAACTCTACGTTGAACTCGTTCTAGCTTGTTTATATCTTTTTGGTAATAAGGGCACCAGGATTGAACGCAGTATTCCAGAAGAGGGCGGACTAAGGAATTGTAAAGGGTTAGGATAACTTCTTTGGATTTATGCTCAAATGACCTGCCTATAAAGCCAATTATTTTGTTTGCCTTCTTAACAACTTCTGAACATTGTTGACTCGGTTTTAGGTTACTCGATATTGTTACTCCCAGATCGGTTTCTCTGTTTTCATTCTTAAGCTGAATGCCATTCATCGAATAGTTTGCTTTCTCATTTAGGTATCCGACATGTAGTACTTTACATTTATCCGCATTGAAACTCATTTGCCAAATTTGGGCCCAACATGACAATTTATCTAGATTGTGTTGCATGTCGTCAACTTGTTCTTTTGAGAGTACGCTATTTGCAATTTTTGTATCGTCAGCAAATTTAGAGATTGTACAGTGAGACCCTCATCTATGTCGTTGATGTAAATTAGAAAAAGAATTGGTCCTAGTACCGATCCCTGGGGTACCCCGCTACTTACATTGGTCCATTTAGATGCCTTACCGTTTATGACTACCCTTTGCTTTCTGTTGCTGAGCCAATTTTCTATCCATTTCAACACACCGTCTTGTATTCCATGCGCTTTTAGTTTTAGCAGTAAACGTTTGTGGGGAACTTTGTCAAAGGCCTTCTGAAAATCAAGGTATATAATATCTACAGCTTTACTCTCATCGTAGAGGTTGAGGATATCGTGGAAGAAGTCTAAGAGGTTTGTTAAACAGGAACGTTTTTTACGAAAGCCGTGTTGAGTATCTTTAAGTATGTTATTTTCCTCTAAGTGATTTACGAGTCTGTCTCGTATGACCGTTTATAGCATTTTACATACAACTTAGGTTAAGCTAATTGGACGATAGTTACTGGGTAGGGATTTGCTGCCTTTTTTGAATATCGGTGTTACGTTGGCTAGCTTCCACTGATCAGGCATAGTTCCAGACTGCAAGGATTTATTGAATAGTAATGTCAGTGGTTTGGAGAGCTCATCCTTAGCTTCCTTTAGAACTCTAGGCGAGATTGTATCAGGTCCTGGCGTTTTATTTACCTTGAGTTTATCTAAACAATTCAATACTTCTCTCTCTGTAACGGTGATATTGCTTAGAACATCTGAATTATCAATCTGAATCGGCGATGGTGTAGGAATATCACTGAGGTCTTCTGTTGTAAAAACTGATGCAAAGAAGGTATTGAGGGCATTACTCATTTGTACTTCGTCTTTGGTGTATTCTCCATTTTCATCGACTAACGGTCAAAGTGAGGGAGTGCGTAGCAGCAAGGGTTGCGATAGAAAGGGAAGACCATAGTAAAAGTTAGAGGAGACAGAGAGAGTGTCAGAGGAGGCTCGATCCTGCTTAAACTTGGGAAAAGTGTAGGGGTAGTGAGGAGAGGGTAGGCCAGCGCGGCTTAGGCTCAGGGAGAGTCTGGGTGCTGCCGTGAATAGCAACTAGGCATATTGCTAGCCAGCATCAGGTGAAAACTCGGGAATGCCATCGTTGAATGAGGTCTGGGGCGTAAGTCGGGTTGAAAATGGGGAGACTGACGATAGGGGGGGGGGGTCAACAATAAGTAGCGTGATATGGAATATGGGAGGGGAGGGGATGAAATGTTGTTTGTTCGCTTTTATTCTTCCGCTTCCAAAATTTTAATTACAGGTACTGAGTCAGCCAGGCGTGCGTCGGGAGATTGGAGAACCCACAGCAGGAATCCTGGCCCTCAAGAAGCTACTTCCAAGGATCCCCCATCAAGTCAAAGAATCTTTTTTATACTCAGCTGTCCCTAGAGTTAAGCCGATTTTTTTTGTACACTGTTCAACTACTCTCACATACCCATTTTAAACCATGTCTCACAACATCTCTTTTTACATAACATTAGCTGAGCTTAATTGTGTGTTCATTGTAAATGAGTGGGCAAAGCCACTAGCTTTAACTGTAAAAATAAGTGGGTTAATTACCACCAGGATTATGTCGCTGGCCGTGAATGAAACCTCAGGAGTTTTCCCCTTTCAGTAGAAATTTTAACGTAAATGCAGAGGGTTTTTTCCACTCAAAGGTGATAATTTAATGCACCAGCAACAGGTTAGACTCACACTACAGTATGGAAGACACCCTGAATGACACCTGAGTGATTTTAGCAGAGCAAAATCAATGTTAGTAGGGGGGAATGTCACGGGTTCGACCGTGACTGTGATTATATACATATAGGAGTTAGGTATATTTCTCGAGCGCGGGAAAAATTGAGGAGGTGGGAACAGCTGTAGTGAAAGAAAGGAAGAGTGAGAGGTGCGCGGGGTAGGCTGACCGTCGGCGTACATGTGTGCGTGTGTGCGTTTTCTCTTGTAGGCTTGTGTAGTGTGTACCGCTAGGCGCCTCGCGTGCGTGTGTGTGTGCGTTCGCGCTCGCAGGCGGGGTCAAGGTAGTGTCCAGGCTTCCTATTGGATCCAAATTCAAAATGAATTTGGGGGAGGGGGACCGAGGTTATAAAGGGGGCAGGGATGCTCAGGATAGTCCTTCTCACCTGCCCGACCCCAACGAAACCAGTCACTTTTTGTTGTGCACGCGATGAATGGGTCGGCGGGTCTGCGAGGGTACCTCGTGCCCTAAATCCTACCATAATCAGGTGAGTCCAATTCAGTTAGACAAGTGTCAACGTATGTCTGAATTCGGCGGGATGTGCGGTGGTGTGCGTGATGTGTGGTGGTGTGTTTGTCTGCAGTCACCAAAACTGTGCCAGACCGTACACATGGCCAAGGTTGTGACGCCGACCGAATTAGCTCATGCTATGGCAGGTGTAAGCATGACCCCACAGAGGGCTTGCTAAAGGCTATAGAGATGCCCAGGGCGACATAGTTCCCCTGCGGCGATATCTCACTGTTTAGCTATGCACGTGGCCAGGGGTGAGTGTTTGGTGTGCACGTGTGTGTGTGCGGGTGTGGGTGAGTGACGCCGTAGCATCTCAACCCCACAGAGGGTGATGGCTACCGCTAGTGGATTGTCGGCTTGAAGGGCTTGTCGTACTGCCTTTTTGAGACTCTTTAATTAGACAACTCTCATTAGTCTAGCGAGTCACGTGTGTGTGGCGTGTGTTGGTGAGTGACGCCGTAGCATCTTGACCCCACAGAGGGTGATGGTTACCGCTAGAGGATTGTCGGCTTGACTCCCTAGGTCCTGTCGTACTGCCCTTTTTGAGACTCTTTAATTAGACAACTCTCATTAGTCTAGCGAGTCACGTGTGTGTGGCGTGTGTTGGTGAGTGACGCCGTAGCATCTTGACCCCACAGAGGGTGATGGTTACCGCTAGAGGATTGTCGGCTTGACTCCCTAGGTCCTGTGATTGACGGGTACTGTGAGTGTGGGAAAATCTCGTGCCTATTCGATCATGCGGTCATTTGCTGGGCTAGACGTTATCAGTGTCACAGTAGACTAAAGGGTTGGTTGATGTGAGATTTCTTATGACTAGCAGAAATCAGTATAATGATTTGGGGTAATCTTAGGGGTAGTTATAATACTGGGTAATTGTATTTAGGTAAGTGGATTAGATAAGTGGGTTAGATTGAGTGGCTGAGTGTGTGAATGAAATTGTCTCTTTGATTAATGCAATTTCTGTGTTGCTATTCAATAAAACCATTTTTAGTAGGAATGTTTGTTTCTTTAATTCTTGCTAACTTTAAGAATATAATTATTATCAATATATACCTATCATTACAATAAATCTCTGTACTCTAATATCCTGCAAGCTGGGAACTGCAATTTTCTTTTCAATATATATTACTGCAGCGAGTCAGTATAGATATAAATGTATAGCATGTTCTGGGACTTCTGTTGCCATAATTTCACAAGGATATATGTCTATTTTTCTTCTAAAGTAACGACACTATCAACATATAGATTTATTTCCTAGGTAAGGGGCAAGTGTTACAGTAACCTATTAGTCACCCGGACGTGAACCATTACAGTGGGATTCGTCGACACCTGGGACAATTTTGACTATGATGACTATTTGCTTTTGGACGATGAAGTTCATCTGAACCAGGACGTTTTGGACGTCTTCTCAATGATGCGGTGAAGGATTTTTGGAGAAGAAATCGACTCAACAAAGGACAACCAGGAAGGAAGACCGAAGACAGTGAGGATGGCGACCTGTGAAGGACTTAAATGCTAATCTGTCAAGAATCACGAATTTGGATAAAGCTACATCAACAAGACCCAAATAAAAAAACGCCAGGGATGAGATCGAGAACAGCCATGAACGTAAATGTAGATCCGACCAGAACCAAAAAAATTATTAAAGAGCATTCCGTGACTTCTAAAACAACAACTTTATAGGTTTTCTATGCAAACACTCGTAGCATACGCAATCAATTTTCAGATTTAGAGGAACTAGTGTTTACAGAAAATTATGACGTAATTGGCATAAGAGAATCTTGGCTCAATACAGAAGACAGAGACTTTTTAGCAAAGTATTCAATTCCCGGTTATGTAATGTTTGAGAAAAGCCAAATTAATAGAAATGGAGGTGGCGTTTTATTTGTTATCAAAGAAAGTCTTAACCAAATCCTCTTGTGAAAACCCAAAACCAGTGTTTGGACACGACCACCAGTGTTTTGGAGGGCAAGCAGCATTCAGGGATCGCTGGATTGTTGTTGCTTGATTTCCTTTGTACTCATTTGTATGACGGGTATTCTCGGGTCAGGGTGTTTGGGAAGCCCTTTGCTGCAAGGCTTCAGGGTCCCTATAGGATAGACCATAACGTATATAAAACCCATTATTTCATCCACACCTCTGACTGCAGGGTTTCCGTGTAATTTGTCTTGATTGTGAATGGTTCTTGCATCTAAAAACAGCCGTGATTGGAACAGCACCTCTGCTTCCCCAACATCCTATTTTGGTCAGGTTTCCTACGGCTTGTAAGTGTGAGGAGAGTTTTAACTACTGGACAGCAACGGAGAAACATTGTGTGGTCTATGTGGGATCTGGGCCAGAGGTTCTTCCTAATCTGCATGGACAAGAGGCTGGGATGGATTAACAGAGACATTGATCGAATTAGCTGGTGATATGTACATAACTTTATGAAGTAATACTTCCTTTGTTATTTAGCTTGGTTAACCTGACAAGCGCGATATAGACCTAGGTGCTAGGGTAGTTATTTGTGCATTTCTAGCCCTGGATTCTGACAGAATTCGTTATATTTACAATATAAACCATTATTTGTTTTCGGTATGCTTTTATTTTACATATATGATGTATATATGAACCTTCAAGAGTGCTAAAATAAGTGGGAAAAGCATTTGGGTGGTGAAAAACGAAGATATTGGCCACCCGGTCATAATCTCAGGCGAGAGAGAACCACAGGCAGCCCTCCCCTCTCGCTGTCTGGGAGTCAACTGAGACGAGCGGGGCGGTGTGTGCCGGTGTCTGGGTGTTGCATAACGATCTTTTATGCAACCCACTTGTGCTACATTATCGCGGGAGAGAAAAATAACCGATAAATGATGATAATAAGTGGATAAATAGGTGATAATTGAGGAGGGGGGGAGGGGGGAATAAGGTGGGGAAGGAGGGGAGGGGGAGGGGTGAGAAACACATGGATGAGTACTAGAGGGGAATTATCTCACCTAGAGACAAAATCCTTTGTTTTGATAGGCCCTTTTTTTTTTGGGGGGAAGGCTTTTTTTATGGTCCTGCTTCCGTGAGGCCTATCGCGTTCCCTATAGGAAGCCTTCCGTGAGGCCTATCGCGCTTGCCGGGTTAAGTGATCTAATTGACATTACTACCTTGTGATTTGTGAGTAATAATATATTTGGTGGGATGTGATTGGGGGATTTAACTTGTTTCTTTATGATGGTGTAGTGGGGTATGGACTATTTATTTGAGTGTACCATGGCATGATCAACCTTGGTGTGGCTTTGGGTATTGAAGGGTTGGTGGTGGATTAAGTTCATAGTCAATACAATAAGATTTTATGTACAGTTTTTACTTATCTCCCTCCTTGTATTTTGTAAATAGTTAACACTAAATTAATGTAATAAGCTTATTCCTAAAAAAGTTATGAGAATTTAATATACTTGCTGAATGACAACAATAGATTGAAAGTAACTTACTATTATTGAAATATGTAGACAGTTTGTTGGTTTTTCTATGTGCGTCATCAGGTGTTTTAGCTAAAGGGTTGATTATACTGTAACTTCAGGACACCACAACATATATACAGTATATATATATATATATATATATATATATATATATATATATATATATATATAGATAGATATAGGGTATATATATAAACATATATATATATATATATATATATATACCGTATATACAGTACTGTATAATATATAGTATACTGTATACAGTATATGTATTTTTTTTCTATGTGGATGATGGAGATAAAAGGCAGAACTGCCTGTAACGAGTGTTTCCCCCAGAGTTGAAAGAGTGATAGGGCCAAAATCAAGGAACGTTCGAGCCAAAATGCCTGGACACACATAGTTTGAAGCAATTTAAGTCATAGGATGAGGGGAAGATCGATTCAGGGAGAGAGTTCCAGAGCTCAGCTGTTGAATAGAAGAAGGTCTGAGAATATCATTTCACTCTTGGATTGGAGAGTTGGACAGAGTAGGGATGGGATTGTGTTGCATGATGGGTGCTACATACTTTACTTAGAGGAGGTGGTATACACTGAGAGAGCTCTGAGGAACATTAATTATTGTAATAGCGGTAGAATAGCGAAAGAGAGGCAACATTGCGGCGAAGAGAGAGAGATTGCATGGAGTCGGTGAGTGGACAGGAGTTAATGATACGAAATTCTCCTTTATCTAGGAGTGTGGTGTGAGAGGATTCTCGCCGCACATGCGAGCAATACTCGATACATGGACGCACTGTGCCATTGTACAGAGCAAGAAGCTGTGCAGGGGTAAAGGACACCTGGTTGAGCACACCCAGCTTCTGGGAAGCTGTTTTAGCAATGATGGTAATATGGTCTTTCGAAGTGAGATCAGGAGAGAAAGAGATTCCTAGAATACTGAGAGAAGATGAAGGATTGATTTTTGTATTGTTGAAATATAAGGGATATAATAGTCCTGTGGGAGTTCTTTATGGGTAGATAATTGTAGAAATTGGGTTTTGGAAGCATTGAAAGTAACAAGATTTTCTCTGCCCCACATGGAAATGGTTGATAGGTCAGAATTTAAATGTTTTATAGCATCTTCGCGTGATTATTTGAGTGCTTGCTTGTTGGGGGGTTCTGGAAAACTAGTTGAATAGTGTAAGGTAGAGTCATCAGCAAATAAATGGATAGAACTGGAGGTACAGTTAGGAAGATCATTAATGAATATTAGAAAAAGAATTCGAGATAGGACAGAACCCTGAGGAACATCGGAGTTGATAGGTTGAGGAAGTGAACGATGACCGTCTACAAACGCAGCTATGGAACGGCCAGAAAGGAAATTCGAAGGAAAGGTACAGATAGAGGGATAGAAACCGAAGGAGGGTAGTTTAGAAATTAGAAATTTGTGCCAGACTCTATCGAAGGCCTTCGATATGTCTAGCGCAATAAAAAAGGTCTCACCGAAGTCCCGGAAGGAGGTTGGCCAAGAGTTAATAAGATATGAAAGGAAATCACCAGTAGAGCGATCTTTAAGCCTTATTTAGCGGGTGGTAAGGTATTTTACACCGTGCCGCCCAGCGGGCATAGGCCTAATCCCGAAATATTCGCTCACTTTCACTTGCCCTAGCGCCGTTACTATGGCTCCAATGCGAACGAAACGGTTATTTTTGGAAAGAGCAACTCTTCGTCTCCCCATATAAGTCTATTATGGATGTTATGATCGAGTGTGGACGGTGGGAAGAGGTGAGGAAGAGGAGGTACCTTTTGGTCTATTTCCCGGGCGCATTCAGATGCGTTCGCTTTGCCCTGACTTCGGCCTCCCGCGCGTCTACTATTCCTTAGGTAATCGGTCTTATTTTTCTCTTATTTCTCCTTATTTCTGTATTCTCTGTATTCTCTCTCTCTCACTCTCTCTTTCTTTCTCTCTCTCTCACTCCTCCTGTCTGTCTCTCTCTCTCTCTCTCTGGCTCGCTCGCTTTCCCTCTCTCGCGCGCTCTGTCTCTCTCTCTCTCTATGGTGAGAAATGTACCGTACACCCTGGTTATCGTGAGAAATTTACCGAACGCCTGAAAATAATACGCTATAAAATGCTTGCAATCAAACTCTCAAGCAATTTCAAGGTCACATGCAATTATAAATGTATAGGTAGACCCAGAGAGGAAGAGACAGAGAGAGAGAGAGAGAGAGAGAGTGTCATGATAATATAACTATTTTACATATGTATCATATATATGATAAAATAATATATACGGTACATAAATTATGTTCCCCACAATCATATAATGCCAAGCACAAATATTCAATCTTTCGTTGTTTGTATTACCGTAAGAAATTTACCGAACGCCTGAAAATAATACGCTATAAAATGCTTGCAATCAAACTTTCAACCAATTACAAGGTCACATGCAATTATAAAAAGGTATATTGTAGACCACAATCTTCGCCAAGCTTCGTTGTTGCTTGTATTATCGTGAGAAATGTACCGTACACCCTGGTTATCGTGAGAAATTTACCGAACGCCTGAAAATAATACGCTATAAAATGCTTGCAATCAAACTTTCAACCAATTACAAGGTCACATGCAATTATAAAAAGGTATATTGTAGACCACAATCTTCGCCAAGCTTCGTTGTTGCTTGTATTATCGTGAGAAATGTACCGTACACCCTGGTTATCGTGAGAAATTTACCGAACGCCTGAAATAATACGCTATAAAATGCTTGCAATCAAACTTTCAAGCAATTATAAAATGTAAATTGTATTTACCAACACCCACACCAGTATGTTCTTCGTCAGGAACGATTCTATTTTGCTCAACGGTCTGTGCAACATCAACCACAACATTTGCGACACGCAAATTATGCTTGGGGTGAAAGCCTATGATCGGCATATTTTCGTCTTCCGAGTCATCCACACTATCAAAACTCTCACCCAGACCTTCCATGGTTTCATTCAACAGCCTATTAGAAAGTTCTGAAAAGTTCAGCATGATATCTAGTTCCTGGGCGGTGAGCCGGGCGTGATGAGTAGGGTGGCGCGACGCACTAGGGGTGGCGGCCACCGAATCGGTCACTGGCAAATCTTGACCTTCCATTACGGCTGCTTGAGGGTTACTGAGTCATGGTCACGCAGTGGGGATGTGTGGGTGGGACCTTGTAGTACACCGCCTGACCACCAGGTTTCGCTTTCCACCTAAATTAGGGCGGGAATACGGCCACGGACTTTAGTCGGGCCCCGCCATTTAGTCCAATTTTCTCGATTCGGACTTAAGTCGGGCCCCGATCTTTAAGGGTTAAGGAATCCATACTGGCGATCTGAGAGTAGATTATGAGAAGATATATATATATATATATATATATATATATATATATATATATATATATATATATATACATACAGTATATATATATATATATATATATATATATATATATATATATATATATATATATACATATATATATATATATATATATATATATATATATATATATATATATATATATATATATATATATATATATATATATATATATATAATATATATATATATATATATATATATATATATATATATATATATATATATATATATATATATATATATATATATATATATATATATATATATATATATATATATATATAAGCTGTTTCAGCAAGAGTAGTAATATGATCTCTGTAAGAAAGGTCAGAATAAAAATAAAAACAAGAATACCGAAAGAAGATGAAGGGTTGATTAGTGTATTGTTGAAGTATAAGGGGATAGACGGGTGTAAGTTTGTGATGATTAGATAAATGGTGAAATTAGATTTTGGAAGCATTGAAAGTAACAACATGTATTCTGCTATAGCCAGATATAGTTAACAGCTCAAAAGATAGGCGTCCTATTATCTCATCATGCAAGCTTTTGAGTGATTGCATGCTGGGTCATTGTGGAAAACAAGTTGAATATTGTTAGCTAGAGTCATCAGCATATAAGTGGATAGGACTGGAGGTACAATTGAGAAGATCATTAATGAATATTAGAAAGAGAACAGGAGACAGGAGAGAACCCTGAGGAACACCAGATTTGATAGGTTGAGGAAGTGAGTGATGGCCGTCCACAACCGCAGCTATGGAACGGCTAGAAAGGAATTTGGAGAGAAAGGCACAGATGGAGGGATAGAAACCGATGGAGGGTAGTTTAGAAATAAGGGATTTGTGCAGACTCTATCGAAGGTTTTCAATATTTCTAGCGCAATGGAAAAGGAGGATGACCAGAGTTAGTAAGATAAGAAAAAACATCCCCAATAGAGCGGCCCTTAAGGAAACCATACTGACGATCTGAAAGTAGATTACGGGAAGATAATTGCTTTAGAAATTTTGAATTCAAAATAGTTTAAGCAAATTTAGAGATGCCAAAAATTTAAGCAATTGGACGATATTAGGAGGCTTGAAAGTGGTCACACCTCTTTGGGACAGGTTGAATGAGAGCAAACTTCCAGCAAGAAGGAAAGACACTACAGAAATGGCAGAGACGAAAGAGTTTGCCTAAACAGGGAATCAGCGCGGAAGAACAGTTTTTGAGGAGGAACGCCATCCAGTCTGTACACCTTCTTAGTATTAAGCCCAAGGACAACAGAAAGTACATCCTTAGAAGATATTATGATATTAAGCATAAGTATGAGATTATGGATGGAGAGGGAGAGACAGCACCAGAATCATCCAAAGTGAATATTTTAGTGAAGGATTGAGCGAAGAGTTCAGCTTCGTCAGAGGAAGATGTGACGGTGGTGCAATCAGAGTGGAAAAGAAGAGGGAAAGATGAATAAGTATAATAATTGAAGAGGTTTCTGGCTAGGTTTTGGAAAGCCTGGAAAGAGGTATAGATCGAAAGTTCAAAACATATACTATTTATGAAGGACTTTTTGGAGAGTTAAAAAACAGATTTGGCATGATTCCGGACAGAAATATACAAAGTTCTTGAGTTTGAAGGTGACGGTACTATTTGCATACTTCCTCCTATTGCAGACAACAGTAGATCAGGCGGGAATAAACCAATATTTGTTTGCATTAGACTGAGAGAAAGAAAATGGAATGTATGCCTCCATGCCCTAGAGCAGTGCTTCTTAACCTATTCCGACATCAGCACCCCCTGTAGCAAGGTTTCACAGTCCAGCACCCCCTTGCATCTGGTTACTGGAGTCACATTTGCTACACTAATATAAGGATAAAGTAAACGTAAATGTAGTATTGCTTAATTTAAACATTTATTTTGCTCATTCTTCAATAATGATACATTAAAGATGTGAATACTAAGCAAAACCGAAAATCAATCGGGGTAAACAATTTTGTTGTTGTCTTAACTTTGCTGTGCCTCAGGCATTATTAATAATAGGGAGAAACTACATATATCATAGAATAGAGTACATATGAGGCCTTGATGTGGCAGCAGTAAATATAGCCTACCACATAAGAATAACCAGGTATTACAGAATAAACATATTTTTTATTACCCCGGCCAAAGGGGTAAAAACGAATCACGTATGGGATAAAACAAAACATAGCAAAACAATGGAAGTAAATGACAACAGAGATATAACTACTGCTCCTCTGCAGAAAATGGGTGACCTATTGTGGCACACATCATTCAATTGTGGGATAATTGTATTCTGTTCAATCTCAGTGTGGTCTATTTTGTATTACCCCAACTGCATGTTAATAGTCGGGATAAAAAAAAACACTTACATACATCTATGTTGGAGTTGTTTTTTATTACCCCGATTGCATGTCAATAGTCGGGGTAAAAAAAAACATACCTGTGTGTCGGATACTGGAGTTGACAGGAGAATCTCTGCAGGGGAGTGAAGAAACCAACTATAGTATAACACCTTAAAGCAGAAAAAAGAAGCGCTGCATGCAAACCATTCCAGGTATTGAACATTAACAAAAAATAATAAAAAAGTTGAACGACAATAAACAAAAAAAAAATCTGTCGCGTCGCGATATAGGCCTATACGTTCCACACATTTTTATAGAAAAAAACTGTTTGCATAAAATGTTGCTTATATAGTGGGCAATCTGTAAAAAAAAAAAAAAATATTTATTCAAAAAAATTAACATATGATGACCTATGTTTTGTTTTACCCCAACTACCCCTATGTTCCCCCCCCCCCCCCCCCCGATTGATTTATATGAAAAAGAGAAAAGGCAACAATGTAAGAGTATGGATAAACTTCTTCAGATATAGAAAATGGGACATTCAAAGTGCTCTCATCAATGTGATTTTTGTTGTTGCTTTTGTGCGACTAATTTCCCAAATTGAGGCTAGTGTGGGCGAGAGCCACCCTCATGTCATGGACCAGTCCATCTTGAAGGCAGTTCCGGGCTTTTGTTTTGATCTGCAGCATAGTGAAGAATGCCTTCTCACACAAATAGGACATTGGGAAGGGAATAATCATCTCCAGTGCTGCTCTTGCAATTTCAGGTTATGCTACCAACTGCTGACACCAGAAGTCAGACAGCGGAAGGGCACGGAATAATGTCAGACATCCCTGGTTAACCTGCAAGTCGATGAGCTCCTCCTTCAAATTGTTATTATCACTCATGTCTGCCAAGAAGGGCTGCTGAATCCATTCTGGATATGTATGATCCTTGGCAAAGTACTGTGACATGGTGGTCTCAAGGTGCGAGAGGTGAGTATTGATATTTTCTCCAAGCATGGATCTAACCTTATTATCCCCCAGCTTCTCATCCAAGATTGGAAAGTTACCCACATTCCCTCCTTGGACTCGACGCTTCCAGAGGGATTTGTTCTTCTTCTTGAAGGCTTCTAACCTCTCTGCACAAACAAGCCTATTAGCATTTGAACCTTGCATAGACAAATTGAGGTCATTCAAGTGATTGAAGATGTCTGCCAGATAGGAAAGAGAAAGGAGGAACATTTCGTCTTCAAAATTCTCAGCATAGTTATTGTGATCTTCTCTGAGGAACATTGCAATTTCAACATGGAGCTCGGCAATACGGGTCAGGACTCTGCTACGTGAGAGCCACCTCACTTATGCTTGGAAGAGAAGGACTTGATGGTCCGTCCCCACCTCCTCACAAAGCAACTTGAACACTCTGTGGTTTAAGGGGCGACCCCGGATGAAATTCACGACTTTAACACAGACAGACATAACTTCTTTGAGTTGAGGTGGCAGTGTCTTTGCTGCCAAAGCATGGTGATGGAGAACACAGTGGTTAATGATGATATCTGGTACTTTTTCTTTTACTAAAGCAGTGAAGCCAGGCCTGCACCCTATCATGGCTGGAGCACCATCCGTGCAGACAGACCCAACCTTCTCCCACTTGATCTGATACTTCTAAAAAAACTCGTCCAAGAGTCTGAATATATCTGCTGCCTTCGTTGTTGTTTGCAAAGCATTGCAAAAGAGGAACTCTTCTTTAATTTCACCATCCTTGATGTGCAGGATATACCAAATGAGTTGACTCATGTTGGAAACACACACTCAGGTGTGGTGGAGTGGTCTTGCCACTTGCCTGGTAATCCAAAGGTCCCGGGTTCAAATCCCGATGTATCAATGGGAAGATATTATTGGGATGGAATTTGTGCTGTACCTAGTATCAGTGCATTACCACAAGCCCACCGAAACGTCTATAAAATACCCTCATTGTTCCCTGATTAAATAGCAGTGTATGAATATTCCCATATTCAAAATATGCTATAGGGGTGCAATGCCTGGTGAGTTATCTGCTCAACAGGTGGCGTTGTGTGTGTGTGTAAGTGTGAGAGTCCGAGTGTAGGGGGTGAAATAGTGAAGCACGGGAACGAGATGGCTTCAGAGATGGGGTCGTTTCGGGCCATGAGTGAGCACCGTGCCTCATGTGAAGGCAAGATGGCAGGTGCTCGTTGTACTCTACGTGCTTCACATGTCTCACTCCCTAGACTGGAACAAGACCTCACGGGCTTCACTGTTCATTGTAAAGCGGTGAATGTTAAGGCTCTCAGCCTATGCCCGAGAGGAAGTAAGTTGGAATATAGAAAAAAAAAAAAAAAAAAAAAAAAAAAAAAAAAATGTAGGCTGATGCGGGTGGGACTGTCCTTAATCTCCTGACAAACCTGGCCCAAGATGTTGCTGCTCATATCTGCAACTCTCCCTGCGATGACATCGTTGGACAGATTTTTCGTTTTCAATCATGGTGGTAATATGTTGCTTACGTTTCTCTTTTCTTATATAGAATTATAGAAGAACATAATCTCTCACCTTCGAAGGCATAGAATACAGGTAGCAGACGGTTGAGCTGCTCTACCAGTACTGAGTGCCTGCAGTGGTGCAGCCTCGCACGGCTAAACATCAACACTCCTGGTAAAATACAGGTATAGAACGGGTCCACTGTATACTGTGGACTATCGCCGTTGAGGCATTGTCCTGTGTTAGTTGGTTTAGTGTAGACGGTGGTTTTGAACCCATGGTCGTTCAGAGCTACGAGGATGTCGAGGAAGGGGAGTTGTCCATTGTTAGATTTTTCAAAGGTGAAGTTAAGTCCGGAGGAGGTCATGAAGCGAAGCTGGATTTCCTGTAGTTCGTGGAGGTCCTTGATTTGCACGAAGATGTCATCCACGTATCTACAGTAGACGGCGGGTCGTTGGGCAGCTAGAAGCTCTGCTCTACCTGGGCCGACACCCACCAGGAACTAGAAAGACTATCCCAAGTTTTAGTGAATAATGGTGGGTGGGGAGGGTAAAACCATATTTTGGACCTAAAATCATAACTATTGCATAAATTCAAAAACTCTTTTTTTTTACTGACGTTCGCATTCACGCAACAAACGTTTGTGTAAAATTTGGTGGAAATCCGTCCAACGGTCTAGGTCCTCTAGGAGGAGTTTCGGGACAGACGGACAACAACAATTAACAACAACAACAACGACAGAATTTATTTTCCAGTGGTACCCACTATACAGGGGGGCGATACCAAACTCTGCTTACGCAGAGTTGATAAAGTAGACGTGCCGTTTTGCCCAAAATCAAAACAGCATACCCAACTCTGCGATGGGTCACCATCATCACTACTATACTCTATTGTTTTCCAGGTGATCGTAAATTGAATCTCTTATTAGCTGATTTCTCGATGCTTAATGGAAATATATGATACTATAATGGCTGTGTGTCATATTAATGCCAAGTTTTCAGAATAACCATCATCTTTCGCTACAAAATCTACCTTAAGCCGAGTAACAAAGATAGAAACATGACAATTTACCCTCAGCTGGAAAAAAATAGACTATAGTCACTATCACCATTGCTATCATCAGCACTACTACTATTATAGTCATCACTACTACTCTTACCATCATCACTACTACTCTCATCATCAGTACTACTGTCATCATCACTACAACTTTCACCATAATCACTACTACTCACCATCATCACTAATACTGTCACCATCATCACTACTGTTATTATTATCACTACAACTATCATCATTGCTTGTCACCATCATCACTACTATTATGACCATCATCGCTACTACTAGTACTGTCACCATCATATCTACTACTGTCATTGCTACGTGAGAGCCACCTCACTTATGCTTGGAAGAGAAGGACTTGATGGTCCGTCCCCACCTCCTCACAAAGCAACTTGAACACTCTGTGGTTTAAGGGGCGACCCCGGATGAAATTCACGACTTTAACACAGACAGACATAACTTCTTTGAGTTGAGGTGGCAGTGTCTTTGCTGCCAAAGCATGGTGATGGAGAACACAGTGGTTAATGATGATATCTGGTACTTTTTCTTTTACTAAAGCAGTGAAGCCAGGCCTGCACCCTATCATGGCTGATACTTCTAAAAAAACTCGTCCAAGAGTCTGAATATATCTGCTGCCTTCGTTGTTGTTTGCAAAGCATTGCAAAAGAGGAACTCTTCTTTAATTTCACCATCCTTGATGTGCAGGATATACCAAATGAGTTGACTCATGTTGGAAACATCAGTTAATTCGTCCAACTGTAGGCTGATGCGGGTGGGACTGTCCTTAATCTCCTGACAAACCTGGCCCAAGATGTTGCTGCTCATATCTGCAACTCTCCCTGCGATGACATCGTTGGACAGAGGGACTTACCTGATCTTCTTAGCTGCCTCTGTTCCCAGAACTAGTTCCACCATACGAATGGTACAAGGCTTAACTATGTTTTCCGGAACTGAATGTGAAGCCTTCTGCCTGATGCATTGGTATGCCACCTCATAGGAAGCTTGAAGAAGGGGCTTCTGGGGTGGTTTGAATCCAAGTTGGGGCAATGTACCTTTCTGATCATATCTAGCTCTCTTGGCCTTCAAGGCTTCGAGAGTCTGTTTTTGTTCTGCTGGATGCTTTGCCTGGTGTTCTTAAAGTCTAGCAGGCTTCAAATTAGAGTTGCAAATAATAAAATGGCAGGTCATGCATTGTGCCCGGTCAACACCTCCCCTATCATCCAAAAGTGCAGTGAAGCCATATGTGACATATTCATCACTCCATTTGCATGTCTTTGGCATGTTGACAATTTGCACAATCTCAAAAACATGTTAACAAAAAAGAAAGTCTGTTAGAAGCAGAAAGCACCACATAAAATTAGACAACTGACCTTCAAAATTTAATTTATTTGATATGTAACCTTCCACAAAAATGTCAATCCAAAATTAATGTTTACAAAGACAAAGAAACAAATAAACGGACAGACAAACAAACGTAACCAATGTCAGGGATGTTCACAAATTTTTCGTTTTCAATCATGGTGGTAATATGTTGCTTACGTTTCTCTTTTCTTATATAGAATTATAGAAGAACATAATCTCTCACCTTCAAAGGCATAGAATACAGGTAGCAGACGGTTGAGCTGCTCTACCAGTACTGAGTGCCTGCAGTGGTGCAGCCTCGCACGGCTAAACATCAACACTCCTGGTACAATACAGGTATAGAACGGGTCCACAAAGCATGGTGTCACAGACTTGATACCAAACTTAACCAACGTCAGGGATGTTCACACATTTTTCGTTTTCAATCATGGTGGTAATATGTTGCTTACGTTTCTCTTTTCTTATATAGAATTATAGAAGAACATAATCTCTCACCTTCGAAGGCATAGAATACAGGTAGCAGACGGTTGAGCTGCTCTACCAGTACTGAGTGCCTGCAGTGGTGCAGCCTCGCACGGCTAAACATCAACACTCCTGGTACAATACAGGTATAGAACGGGTCCACAAAGCATGGTGTCACAGACTTGATACCAAACTTAACCAACGTCAGGGATGTTCACACATTTTTCGTTTTCAATCATGGTGGTAATATGTTGCTTACGTTTCTCTTTTCTTACAAGTGAGGTGGGGGTGATCCGCACTATTAGTGGATAAAATATTCATAAAAAATCAGGTAACAAACTTTATGGAAAAATAGTGGTAGTACAAGTAACTATAGGTCAAGACCTATCATGGTGATTTTTATTAATAATGTAAGAAATAGTTAAGGTCCACTTATTTAAGTTTTTCCAAAGGGGTACACCTATAGTAGGGGTGGTTCGAACAGGGAATGGGGGTGATCCGAATATCACCATTTTCACTAATAAATTTGTATAGTGAGAATGTAAAAACTGTTTGTCTCCAATAAAATATTCAAAGAAAAATTACTAACAACTTTATTAACCACCTGCCCTACAAATATGGCTATAGGGTAAGGAGGGGGTAAAAAAATGGGGGTGAAACGAACATGGGGGTGTAACGAATATCCATAATCTCTGCCCTATCAAAAATAAAATAGTTTCCCCAACGAATCTAAAGAAGAAAATGGGTAGATTCCAGATGGCGACGGATGGAGTCATCAGGTAGGTATTTTGTTGGGTGGTTATTTAAATAGGGGGTGTTCGGTACACACCCATTCGGTACACCCTCGTCGTGGCATGAATGTGTAAACATTCATGATACTGAAGGAAATGTCTGAATGGCAGCCTTTCTCACCAGATATCATTATAGCCACGTACATTTCACTATTAAGCATCACACCACTAGAATCAGAACGTTTTCAGAGTCAAGAAACACTATATTAGAAACGTGAAATATAACATCGATCACCTAAAAAAAGAAAAACTGACCTGAAAACTCCGTCCGTCGCGATGTATACAATAGTTTGCCGTCATCCTCAAGCTATCCGTTTGCTTCTTTTGAGGTGTTGGGGAAACTATTTTATTATTGATAGGTCAGAAATTATGGACACTGTTCGTTTCACCCCCATGTTCGTTACACCCCACCTTCCCCCTATACAAACAAAATAATTATATTATTGTTTGCAATTTTCTTTGTTTATTTGTACAGCATTGCCAGCACCCCCTAAAACTGATTTCAGCACCCCCTGGGTGTCCTAGCACCCCAGGTTAAGAAGCTCTGCCCTAGAGGATCAACTCAGTAATGAGCTCGGCACACTCTGAGGGTCCCCGACCACAGAAACAAAAATCATTCCACTCGCCAGCGCCAAATTGCCACAAGTACCATGAGGATCAGATGGCCGTACAAGAGAAATAGGACAGGTAACAGAGATAAGGTTATGATCATAGGAGCCCAACAGAAAAAAAGGTTAACAGCATAAGTAGAAGCATTATAGCTTAGAAAAAAGTAAAAAAAAATTGGGCCAATCTCCAAGGCGGTTAGGGATACGAGTAGGTTGCTGGACTAACTGTTCTAGGTCATTTAGGATGTACAAGATGTAGGAATTCTGAAAATGGAGAGATGGATAGAATATGTTTCACTTTAGAATTTAGATAGTCAAGAATTTTGGATAGTCAGTATAATTAAGGGAGAGATAAACAGTGCAAAAATAGTTAGTTTGAGAGTGACGAGAAAGCTTTAGCCAGAAAGTTGAGAATTCAGAAGCATCAAAGTTGGGAACGTGAGAGAAAGTAAGATTGTTGCGCACATATACGCAACATTCAACTTTGGCTTGTAACTGAGAACAGATATAGTAGTTGGAGACAGAAATTTTACATATCTCCTCCCCCCCCCCCCACACATCACACACACACACACACTGTGGGGACTCCAAAATGGGCCGTTACGCGTTGTTCAGTCGTTTTTCGAAATTTGAAAAGGGAGTGTAGTATTAAAGGTGTTTGTAATATAGCGTGTTGAAAGAGAGAGAAAGGTGTTTTGAATATGTATACGATGTGTTGCAGGTGTTGGATTACCAAAACTTGTCTGACATAATGATTCAAGAGTAGATTGGGAATTAATGTATATTTGTCCTTCAATACCTTTAAAGCGCTGCTACTATTAAAAACTGAAAGAAAGTTCCTCACCCTGATATACTGTAGGTGCAAGGTGTCGGCCTCCCAGAGCATGACAGCTGAGGGGTCATCGAGCACGGCTCTGAGGCTCTGATATAAATAATGAAGTACAGTAACAGTAAGAGCCTCACCCTGATATACTGTAGGTGCACGGTGTCTGCCTCCCAGAGCATGACAGCAGAGGGGTCATCCAACACGGCTCTGAGGCTCTGGTATAAATAATGAAGTAGAGTAACAGTAAGAGCCTCACCCTGACATACTGTAGGTGCACGGTGTCGGCCTCCCAGAGCATGACAGCGGAGGGGTCATCCAACACGGCTCTGAGGCTCTGGTATAAATAATGAAGTAGAGTAACAGTAAGAGCCTCACCCTGACATACTGTACGTGCACGGTGTCGGCCTCCCAGAGCATGACAGCAGAGGGGTCATCCAGCACTGCTCTGAGGCTCTGGTATAAATAATGAAGTACAGTAACAGTAAGAGCCTCACCCTGACATACTGTAGGTGCACGGTGTCGGCCTCCCAGAGCATGACAGCAGAGGGGTCATCCAGCACAGCTCTGAGGCTCTTGTATAAATAATGAAGTACAGTAACAGTAAGAGCCTCACCCTGACATACTGTAGGTGCACGGTGTCGGCCTCCCAGAGCATGACAGCAGAGGGGTCATCCAACATGGCTCTGAGGCTCTGGTATAAATAATGAAGTACAGTAACAGTAAGAGGCTCACCCTGACATACTGTAGGTGCACGGTGTCGGCCTCCCAGAGCATGACAGCAGAGGGGTCATCCAGCACGGCTCTGAGGCTCTGGTATAAATAATGAAGTACAGTAACAGTAAGAGCCTCACCCTGACATACTGTAGGTGCACGGTGTCGGCCTCCCAGAGCATGACAGCAGAGGGGTCATCCAGCACGGCTCTGAGGCTCTGGTACGGCTGAGGGATGTGTCTCACGGCCAGGAGGGACATAAGGTTGCCGGAATAGCTTCGTGTTAACACCAGTATGGCCAACATCCACACTCCCACCACCAACCTCTGCCACCACCACCAGCCAACCAGGTTGCCAGTGTCTATTATTGTAACATTGGGTTAGCGTATATATTACTAATTTCACCCATAATCTGCCACCACCCACCATTCCACCAGGTTGTTCGTGTCTGTTGTAGAAGTATTAGGTTAGCTTTTGCATCACAAGATCTACCACCCTCTGTTACCACCACTATTCCACTAGGTTGCCAATGTCGACGTTTTTGTCACCTCCTCCACCATCCTATGGCGCCTTAAATACGTCTTATCTGTGAAAATTAGTTATAGTCTCGATGATAAATAGTTGGTGACCGAAGAGAGATAGTATTAGTGGCTGCAGTGAGTGATTATTGCTAACCTACCTTGACTGTTATAATTAACACACGCTTAAACGTGCCTATCTATCTATTTATCTATCTATCTATCTATATACAGTATATATATATATATATATATATATATATATACCGTATTTAAATATATATATATGTATATACTGTATATATATATATATATACCTGGTATATATATATATATATATATATATATATATATATATATATATATATATATATATATATATATATATATTATATATATATACTGGTGTCAACTTAGTCACTGAGTTGATAAACACCATTATTAAAGATGAGAAAATCCCAGAGGATTGGCACAAAAGTGTAATAGTAAATATATACAAAGGAAAAGGGGATGCGCTAGATAGAGGAAATTATAGGGGCCTGAAAATGCTTGACCAAATCATGAAGGTCTGTGAGAGTCTTTGAGGGTTTTATCAGACAAAGCATCTCCATTGATGATATGCAGTTTGGTTTTAAACCAGGACGGGGTACAACCGATGCTATCTTCATAGTCAGGCAGATACAGGAAAGATACTTACTAAAAGGCAGGGATCTTTACTTTGTATTTGAAGACCTGGAGAAGGACTTTGACAGGCTGCCTAGAGATGTTGTGAGGAAACTTGGTGTGGAAGAGTGGCTGGTGCGTGTGATAATGAAGATGTATGAGGATTCGCGAAGTGCGGTGAGGGTGAAGGGTGTACTGAGTGATGAGTTCGCAGTCCATGTTGGAGTCCATCAGGGTTCAGTGTTAAGCCCCCGCCTCTTTATTATGGTCCTGGAGGCACTGTTTAGAGTTTTTAGAGGCGGACTCCCGTTAGAACTGTATTATGCAGACGATTTAGTCCTAATAGCTGACAGTATGCAAGATGCTGAGGCCAAATTCACAGAATGGAGAGAGGGCATGGCGAGCAAGGGTTTAAGAGTCAATATTAACAAAACCAAGGTTATGCATTGTAGATTGAGACGAGGCAATTTGGAAAAGAGCGGTGCGTACCCATGTGCAGTGTGTGGAAAGGGTGCGGGCGTTAACGCGATGCAATGTAGCATCTGTCGACGCTGGGTGCACCATTGGAATAAGTGCTGTAATAGAATAAAGGGACCCCTGCCGAAGGATAAGTCAGAAATAGAGAAATTTGAGTGCGTAGTGTGCAAAGGCGAGCTTGTGTTTAGTGATGATCCTGTGGCTGTGAATTTTGGAAATGAGTCATTGGAGCCGGTGAACAAGTTTTGTTACCTAGCAGATACCATCTCTGCCGGTGGTGGGGCCGAGGCTGCCACTGTCGCTAGAATTAGATGTGACTGGGGGAAGTTTAGAGAACTGCTGCCAATCCTGACCATGAAAAGAATGTCTCTCCCCCTGAAGGGAGAGTGTATGCCTCATGTGTTAGAAGTGCAATGACGTATGCCTCAGAAACATGGGCTGTTAAAGTAGAGGATGTCAACTGAATGGAATGCAATGAGATGAGAATGGTGAGATGGATTGGTGGGGGTGGGGCCAGGCTACAGGATAGAATAACAAATGTTGAGCTGAGGAGACGTTTAGGTATAAAGAGTATTAGCGAGGTGATGCGTACAAGTAGACTGGGATGATATGGACATGTGGAGAGAATGGATGAACAAAATTGGGTGAACAAATGCAGGTCTGTGATTGTGGAGGGAGCTGCACCAAGGGGTGGACCGAGGAAGACCTGGGATCAGACTATACGTGCCGATCTCAAATCCAAAAACTTGACAAGTGAAGCAGCCCTTAACAGGGTTGCCTGGAACGCCGCCATTAGGAAAAGAGACTGAAACTGCACGTATGTGTGGAGCACTCAGTCTTAAAACTGTATGTATGTTTGTATGTATGTATGTATGTATGTATGTATGTATGTATGTATGTATGTATATATATGATACAATAATAGATTTACCCATTCTTTTCATCACATCATGTCACTGATACATTTTTTATAAGCATTATTATTGTCTTCGTAACACTTATTTTGGTCTCTCAGTGTGACATTTGCACATCTATCTTAATATGTTCATATCAGTACGTTTAAGTCTTCTTTTCATTTCCCTATATCGTAATGTCATACACTTATAACACACCAGCCATAAAACTTCCTCTTTGTGCAGAGAGCCCCATCTCTGAGAATAGTGGTTTATTGCTTTTCTAGGTACCCGAATCAAAATCTTTCTTCCGATCCACTAACAAATGATAATATTAACCCTTTCAAGCATTTATGATGCAGAGGTTGCCAGATTAGCAATAAGAAATAGAGTTCTCTCACTCTTATAATTACCTCTCCAAAATTAGTGTTCTGCCCACAGCTAACTCAAAGACAACTGCAGAGGTTGAAGTAACTAAACTAAAGGTTTCTAAATACCCTTGATGGTAACAAAGGCTTTAAAGTATCCCCAATAGGCTCAAAATCGCGTCATATGTCGGAGAGGGTTAAAGGTTACAACTTCTCCAAGATCCTGTTTAACAGTGTTCTGATGTCTTAGCTGGCATTAGTTGTACCCTAACCTGGTAAGAATTGAAGCATCTATTGCATCGGCGTTAGGTGAGAGACAGTTCCATATATTCCAAGGGTATCCTTTGCAAGATTTACATGCCAAGTACCCTAAGCCTGAACCCTTGCTAACGACCTCACCCCATGTCTTCCTCAGTCTACAGACTATCATCCTTACACCCACTTCCATATTTCTACTATAATGCGTTTCACAAACCTATCCTCATCTACTATCTCCACGTGGCCAAATAATTTAAGTCTGACAAAATCCATCACCTCATTGATGCACTTTTAACCAATTCGTTCTTACAATTCTGCTCTCGTTGGTTCCTCTCTTTCTGTGGTATTTCATATCCATCTCTCAATGATTATTTATATTTATTTTGTTCATCTTATTTGACTGCCTACGTCTAACTGGCATGAAGTAACACGCCTCTCACACACCTTGTCGATAATAACTGACAGTAATCTGCAAATGTTAATAACACATTTACTGACAAATATTTCAAATTTATAACTAATATGCACCACTCTACAGTTACAATGTTTTATGTTATTGAATCTCGCTAACCTTTAGATATATGAACAGTGGTGAAAAAGCAAGTTGTTAAAAGACCATCAATGAAAAACATCTCCAACATTACACTCTTTGACATAAGATTCTTACCTTGCTGTAATAAAATGCGTATGATAACATAAATGCCGGTTATTCGCTTGTCGCCATTTCTTACTGATGAGGATGAAGACAGCAAGGTCATAAAAGCCGGCATCATCAGCAGGCACCCCACTATCCCTACCCAGACCAGGGGTGTCAGAGGCATCAAGAAGCCCCACGGGTCAATTTCCGGGCTTCCAAACCGACCTAGCATCATGAGGGAGTTGAAGCCGATTGGATATGTAAAGTCGATTACTTTTCTTCTGTCGGAGTTGATTCCGCTGTAGTACACGAACAGGTCGAGTTCCTGTGTGTGATTGACCACTTGTGAATTTGGAGCTGAAGACATCGACATTTGACAGAACTATAAGCTAAATTACGCCTGTAGCGTTTATTGAATTACATACAATCAAATTCATTAAGACTCTATTCCTAACAAACTCCTACATTTTGAATTTCTGTTAAATATCGCTGCTTAGGCTCTATTATCTTTGTATCCCTTAACTAGCAAGTGGACAGTTACCACTTTCAGTATTAGTACACTATTAATAGGTTTATTTTTGCTGTCAGTAGATTATATAATTCAGCTTAGGAAAGATCTCATTGAGATCCAAGGGGCAAAATCTGTATCGGCTGGTTCTTCCTAATCTGAAAAATAGCATCTACTGTATAGTCCGTTCATTATAGGTAGGCCAGAATACGTATCCACTGAACTCTATAATTCAACAACTATTTGAGTAATCGAGCTAATATTTCTGTATTTTTTGAGGAGTCGAGTAGGGATTAGGTGTGGATATATACAGCCCCTTTGTTCTAGCCCTTTTTGAGTTACAGAGGTTAAGAGTTTCAATTGCTGGCCTACCTATAATGAATGGACTCGAGTGATGGATAATATATGATATGAATGCGTCTTTGCACACAAGAAGGGTTAAACGGGTTATGGTTATTCAATTATTGTTATTACATATCAATATCCACCGAGATAGATGAAGATATTGTACTACAGTGTAGATTAAATGGTAAACTATGTTGAGGTATATTAATTTAAGATAACATTCAGACTGGGATGACTTTAAGGGTTTAACTGAGTTATAGGACGAGGAAAGGAGATAAAATACTGAGACTAATCAACACAGAAGGATGAGTGAAAAAATACGGGAAATGTCAATTAATTTGTCATGCGCTGTACTTAAGAGTGGTTTAGTGGTGTAATGGTTAGAGTTTTTAAGATTTGTATGTGGCAACCCAGGTTCGAGTCTCGGTAGGATCGCATGCTTTCATTAATTTCATAGGGTGGTGTTTGATGTGAAATTAATCAATTTGATTATCAATAGGTTCAGGAATATTTCTTAGCGAGGTCGGTCCTAAGTGATCTGCGCCTCATAAAATATTCCCTCCCTTCGCTTAATCCTTAGGCTATTCATAGTGCAGTTGGGTACAGTACACGATTAGATTAATATCCAGTATTCGATAAATGGGTATGAATCGTGGTCATGTGCTGCACTTATATCTGTCTTGATGGTGAAGTGGTTAGAGTGTTTAAGATTTGTATGAGGTAACTCAGGTTCGAATCCCGGTAGGATCGCATGCTTTCATTAATTTCATTGGGTGATATTTGGTGTCAAATATATATATATATTAGATTAGTAAGTTGCTCCTTGGTTGTCAGTGTATCTATCTACTTATTTACATAACATTATTGATAAAAAATAACTGCAACTGATCTCAATTAATTAATTTAATTACTTTCCCATTTCATGTGAAATGTTTGTCAAGTCAATTGGAGCTGTTGTAGATTTCGGGCTAGTAATATATAACAATGAGGGTGCGATTACCAGAGAGAAGTGTTTAGGGGGTGAAAGTAATTATATACAAATTTAAGTTTTGCATTGTGAAAGAGTGATTGATATAAATTTAGAAAATTCAACTGAACAATTTAGTAGAGAAATTCATAAATATATTTACTATAATTTACATTTCATACAAGCTAACAATATATATATATATATATATGTATATATATATACTGTACATATACAGTATATATATATATATATATATATATATATATATATATATATATATGTATAGAGAGAGAGATATATCAACTTTTGCAATATTCGCGGCCTTTCCTCTTCATTCAGTCGAACACCATCTCTCCTCCTACAAGTCTGATCTACTTTTCCTCACCGAAACCCAGGTATCTGAGACAACTGCCAGCAGCCCTTTCTCTGTATCCTCCTACTGTCTCTATCCTAGTTTCAAAGCCAAAGGCGGATGTTGTGCATACGTGCACAACAAACTCATTTGCTCTGGTGTTCCCGATTTCGACTCCTCTGAATTCTCAACTTTATGGCTCAAGCTAATCTGTCATTCTCATACTAAATATTTCTGTGATGTCTATCTTTTCCCTAACTCTACCGACTTTCCCAAATTCTTTGACTATCTAAACTCTATAGTGGAACACATTCTATCCATCTCTCCCTTCTCTGAAATCTCCATCTTAGGAGATTTCAACTTTCACCACCGCTAATGGCTCTCCTCTCACACTACTGACCAACCTGGTGAACAAGCCTACGTCTTTTCTATCATAAATTACCGAGAGCAGCTGGTCCAGCAACCCACCTGTATCCCGGACCGCTTCGGAGATCGGCCCAACATTCTTGACTTATTTCTGACTTCTAACCCTTCTTCTTATAATGTCAGTCTTTTTTCTCCTTTAGGGTCCTCCGACCATAAACTTATTTCCGTCACCTGTCCTATCTCTTCAATACGGCCACCCGATCCTCCCAGTCGGCGGCGCTTGTGGCATTTTGGCGCTGCTGACTGGGAGTCCCTTTGGCAGTACTTCTTTGATTTCCCATGGAATGACTCTTGCTTCCGTGGCCTAGGACCCTCAGAGAGTGCTGAACGCATTACCGAGGTAATCCTCTCGGGCATGGAAGCGTATATTCCATTTTCTTTCTCTCAGTCTAATGCAAAAAATAAAAATCTTGGTTCACTCACGCTTATTCTACTGCTGCCCACAACAAAGAGGAAGCATTCAAACGGTACCGACGCCTTAAAACTCAAGAATCTCATTCTTCCTATGTTTCTGCCCGGAATCAAGCCAAATCTGTTCTTCGACTTGCCAAGCACTCTTTCATCAATAATAAATGGACTGAACTATCCAACTCTAGCTCTTCCCAAGCTTTCTGGCATCTAGCCAAAAACCTCTCCAACAATTTTTCTTCCTCGTCATTCCCTACCCTTTTCCACTCTAATGGCACAACCATCACTTCTTCCTCTGACAAAGCTGAACTCTTCACTCAAACTTTTGCTAGAAACTCCACCTTGGATGATTCCGGTGCTATTCCTCCCTCTCCACCCCCCTCTCTCCTACTTATGCCTAATATCCTAATCTCTTCTAAATATGTACTTTCTACCCTCTCTGGGATTAATACTAAGAATGCATACAGTCCGGACGGTGATCCTCCTGTTGTACTCAAAAACTGTGCTTCCGTGCTGACCCCCTGCCTAGGCAAACTCCTTCATCTCTGTCTCTCCTCTAATGTGTTTCCTTTTTGCTGGAAGTTTGCTCTCATACAACCTGTCCCAAAGAAGGGTGACCACTCTCAACCCTCCAACTATCGTCCAATCGTTTTTGAAACTATTGTTGCTTCCAAATGTCTTAAGCATTTCTCTTCCCATGATCTGCTCTAAGATCGCCAGTATGGCTTCCTTAAGGGTCGCTATACTGGTGATCTTCTTTCATATCTTACTAACTCTTGGTCATCCTCCTTTCAGGACTTCGGTGGGACCTTTTCTATTGCACTAGACATATCGAAGGCCTTCGATAGAGTCTGGCACAAATCTTTAACTTCTAAACAACCCTCCTTCGGTTTTTATACCTCCTTCTGTACCTTTGTCTCTAATTTCCTTTCCGGCCATTCCATAGCTGCAGTTGTGGACGGCCATCACTCACTTCCTCATTCTATCAACTCCGGTGTTCCTCAGGGTTCTGTCCTATCTCCTATTCTCTTTCTAGTTTTCATAAATGATCTTCTCAACTGTACATCCAGTCCCATCCATTCATACCCAGACGACTCTACCTTACACTACTCAATTAGTTTTCCAGAACGCCCCAGCCAGCAATCCCTTAAAGACAAACATTATGAAGCCATAGAACACTTATCTTCTGATCTAGCTACTATTTCCAATTGGGGTAGAGAAAACCTTGTTGCATTTAATGCTTCCAAGATCCAATTTCTCCATCTTACTACCCGTTGGGAACCTCCAGAGGACTATCCCTTATTCTTCAACAATACAAAAATCAATCTTTCATCTTCTCTCAATATTCTCGGTGTCTCTTTTGCTTCTGCCATCACTTGGAAGGTCGGACCATATTACCAGTCTTGCTAAGGCAGTCTCCCAGAAGCTGGGTGTGCTCAACTGCCTCAAGGGGTTCATTACCCCTGCGCACCTTCTTGCTCTATACAGGGGCACAGTGCGTCCTTGTATTGAATATTGTTCACATGTGTGGGGAGGATCCTCTCACACCGCACTCCTAGAAAAAGTAGAAAGGAAAGCCTTTCGTATCATTAACTCCCGTCCACTCACCAACTCTCTGCAATCTCTCTCTCTTCGCCGCAATGTTGCATCTCTCTCGCTATTCTATCGCTACTACAATAATCAGTGTTTCTCGGAGCTTTCCCAGTGCATACCACCTCCTCTACGTAGGGTATGTAGTACCCGTATTGCAACACAATCCCACCCCTACTCTGTGCAACTCTCCAACCCAAGGGTGAAACGCTATTCTCAGATGTTCTTCTATTCAACTGCTGAGCTCTGGAACTCTCTCCCAGAATCAGTCTTTCCCACTTCCTATGACTTAAATTGCTTCAAACACCGTGTGTCCCGGCATTTTAGCTTGAACGTCCCTTGATTTTGGCCCTGTCACTCTTTCAACTCTGGGGGAAGCACTCGCTACAGGCAGTTCTGCCTTTTGTCTCCCTAATTCACATAGAAAAAAAAATATATATATGTGCATATATACTCCCAGCCGGGCTCGAACCTCCAACATTCAGAACGAGGGTCCAAGCTTTTAATCCATATTACACCACGGCGTGATAAAGGAATCTTAACCTTTTCCTATATATATTTAGGAGAAGGGAAATCATACTTGGAGAACGTATTTCAATTCATGCACAAGTCGCAGGATCCATATTCTAGGATACCATACATGGATTTTAACAAGATTCCACACGCGCCTCAGGTATTAGAGATTTCATTATACTTCTCGCCCAGACAAACACGAGAGTTATATATATATATATATATATATATACAGGGTGTTTCATAAATACCTTTCATAAATTTCAGAATGAATAGACCTAGCAATAATAAATATACTTTACTATGTGACGGTTTTGGAAATTTCTCATATTTACCGGGATATTACACATTTTAGTTTAAATAGGAAAGTCTAGGGGATGAAAACGATCAGTAGATTACCATCACCTCAATTACTTTATTTTGTCATAAATGTTTGAACATCAATGTATTTTACAGTATTTACAATAGTTGCTCGAAGTTTCTCCCACCCTCGTTGATACAGGCTTGGGCTCGGCGCATAAGAGACTGTCGCACTCTTTCAAATATGTATATATCAAATGTGTTTCTTACTTCCCATGAAGCACATTGATCGAGCACCTATTGTAAATACTGTAAAATACATTGATGTTCAAACATTTATGACAAAATAAAGTAATTGAGGTGATGGTAATCTACTGATTGTGTTCATCCCCTAGACTTTCCTATTTAAACTAAAATGTGTAATATCCCGGTAAATATGAGAAATGTCCAAAACCGTCACATAGTAAAGTATATTTATTATTGCTAGGTCTATTCATTCTGAAATTTATGAAAGGTATTTATGAAACACCCTGTATATATATATATATATATATATATATATTCTCTTTTAAACAAACGAGGTTAAAGGCAATAGCAGTTTCAGCATTCAGGATTTTATTGTTACAGCTTTCAATAGTTCTAACAATTTTCCTCTGGGGTTCAGAGATGAGGTACAACAGGTTAGCAAAATTCATGGTGGATCCAACGTTTCACAAGTAAACATCTTGCATCTTCAGGGAAAGGAGAGGTAATGATTAGAATAGGGACAAAGCAACATATTTATACAAAATTCGAGGATCAAGAATAGGAAGGTGGGCGGAGCTACTGGGTGTGTGGTGGCTGTTCATTGGTGGAAGGCAGTCTGTTCGCGAGACGGGCACTAAATCTTATCGGTGGTTGGTTGTTGGCTGTGGGTGGCTGTGATTGGTTGGTGTTGTCAGTTGTGTGCTGAGCGCGGACGCGTAAGGTAGGGGGCCACGGGGCGAGAGGAAGGGGGGCAACATGCCTGTAGCGCTTGCCTGAAGGAAGAATTTGAAGGTCTTGTGTTTGGTTGTTGATGCTGGGGTTGAGTGTTTGGATGTATAGAGCTTCTAAAATAGCTAGTCTTCTGGGGTCTGATTCTTTGTCGAGTATGGTGGTTTGTTTGTCTAGGTCGGCGCGAGTTAGGGCAAGATGGTGGGGGGCTTGATAGTGATCTTTTATAGCGCCAGATTGAAGGTGGAGGGTTAGTCGACGGGAAAGGCGAGTCTGTGTCATACCAACATAGGATAGGGGTCCACAGTCCCCAGACGTGCAAATATGCTGATATATCACATGATCGTCTTTCGGTTGGTTGGTGGAAATGTGGCGGTTACGGAGGACAAGGTTGGAGGTCTTAGGAGATTTGTAGTAAATAATGAGTTTTATTTTATTGTCAGGGTTGGTGGGGAGGACGTTTTTGTGAATTATTTCTTTCATAATGGATTCGTCTGTTGTGTGGTCGGAAGACATGTAGTTTCTGTAGAAAAATGTAATGTCATTGGCCGGGTTGGTGCTAGGGGGGTCTTGTTTGTACCATTTTTCTACGTGGTTGATGGCTATGGTTAATGGTTGATGGCATTGGTGACGTCAGTGTTGGAATACCCATTGTTGACTAGGACCTGGGTGAGCCTTTCCAGTTCATTGTGTGTGTCATTCCAGGTGGTGCAATGGGTGAGGGCTCTCCTGACATAGGCGGCGAAATTGTTAGGAAAATTGTTAGAACTAATGAAAGCTGTAATAATAAAATCCTGAATGCTGAAACTGCTATTGCCTTTAACCTCGTCTGTTTAAAAGAGAATCTATTACCTGGCTATACTAACATATATATATATATATATATACCGTATATATATATATACAGTATATATATATATATATATATATACTGTATATATATATATATATATATATATATATATATATATATATACTGTATATATATATATATATATATATATATATTTTTTTTTTTTTTTTTTTTTCAACTACTGCCTCTTGGGCATAGGCTGAGAGCCTGCACACTCAACTGCTGAGCACGGTGAGGCCCGTGAGGTCTTGTTCCAGTATAGGGAGTGAGACATGCGAAGCATCCCGGCTCGAAGCATTCCCATCTCTGAAGCTGCTCCGCCTCTGCTCTTCACAGTCTCATTCCCCAAACTCGGACCCTCACTCTCAGAACGCCACCTATTGAACAATTTAATCACTAGGCATTGCCCCCCTGCAGCATATTTTATGTATGGGAATATCCATACAATGCTATTTAATCAGGGAACAATGAGGGTATTTTTGTTTTGGCATTTCGGTGTGCCGTGGTAATGCACTGAAACTAAGTACAGCATAATGCCTATATAAGTTGGGACCTTGATAAATAAGGTAGAGAGCCAGCAGTATAAGGACCTGACGGAGGTAAAGCAGGAAAAGTGGGAGGAACCAGCCCTCAGAAGGCAAAGTAGAGATACCAGGACCATTGGCCAAAGCAGAAAGAAAGGCACACCCAAATTTCAATCAATTGGTAGACTAACATAGAGGGTGTTTCCACAGACTAACAGAGGAGGTAAAAGTTTGAGACGTCAGACAAACTGGCAAGGGACTGAAGTTCTCGAAGAGAGGTTTCAGTTCTGACGATACTCTTGACTTACAGTATGCTGGCAAAATTTTCCAGAAGGGTTGATAGCCTCTGAAGTCCTATTTTAACTAACTGTTAATCTTAACTAACAAACTGGCATACGGAAGACAGTTCCCACGGTCGCCTCTCAACCCTCTCCACAGCCTGGCAGTCTCTCACGTGCCCCCTCCCGGGGACTGAGTTCCCCCCATCGACTACAACTTGTTTGATCTAAGTCCAACTAGTCCCTCTCCCCAAACTACCTCGGCTATCCCCTATTCCGCATTCAACTACGAATGCAGCAGAGCAGCAGATCGTTGTATGTAAGTACCTCCCTTTGACCCAGTGTAATAGCGACAGTCGTGAATGAAAGCAGAATTAACCTTCACGGCAGAACCCTTGATGTAATCAGTAAGTTCAGTCAAAACGCTCCACATTGGTGAGCTGACCATTTACACTTTCTCTTTCGTGTGAATACCTGAGGACCTCAGTAATCTGTCCCTGTAAACTCTTCCAGCTTCGTTCGCCCCCGAATGTGCCTCTCAGTGGGTTGCCACGAAGGTATTTCCGTCCAGAAAGATAGTAAATCGATTCCCTACTTTTTGTTTGTATTAACGTAATTACGCCCGGAGTGCTATTAGACTGAGGCTAGAATTCAGAGCTTGTATAACTCTCAGTATGGCACGAGTACAGGGGTGGTACTAGACGTTTCCAGAGTTACGTTGCAAGTATAAGGATAACCTCCGTATTAATCTAGCTACGAGTAATAGTGTAACAAAAGGCAAAGAGGAAACACTGATAGAGAGAGAGAGAAACAGTAGTGTACATGGCATATGATTGGTGTCCGGGTGAGTGGAACCGGAAGTGTGTAGCAATAAGGTAATAGTTACGTTATTCTCCAAGGTGGGGCCATATATCGAGTCTGAGTGTAAGTTAAGTGAGTTACAATCACAGTCAGATTTTGTCCTGACGTAGTGAGACGAGGATACAGAAGTGCAATTGTGGTAATTGTGATGTTGATTAAGCCATAGAGGTAGTAAGGAAATACTAGAACGGTAAGTGTGGTAATTTGATACAGCAGGGTGCTGCAGTAACCCTGGCTGTAAACGAGTAATTGTGTGAGAACGTATAACAGTTAGTTGAGGCATCTATGGCCAAGGTATAATCGTAATAGAATTAAGGGAACTTAATTAAGGGTGTTATCGCCGGATCACCAAGCCTAGCCTATATAATCAATGTAATGTACTTAAGATTCTAACTCCTTTCGAAAGTAAGATAATGAACTAGCGGTGGGAAAAACAACATATTAATTATGTTACCACCAATCTGGTAAAGTAATAGGGTTGTCCCTGAGGTAAAAGAGTCATGAGTAGGGTATCTGTGTGTTGAAATAGGGGTTTAAGGTAATGTTGTCCGTGTAGTGTGAGTGCAATAGGACCCGTATCTTGGCTGTGACCATTTGTACGAGAGGTACAGTACCGATCCTAGTGTGAATACTGTTCCTCCTTTTAGGAGACTTGGTGGCCACGCACGGCTGTGAATTTTGTCATTTGATTGTATCTGTTTTATAGGAGAAATAAATTCATATTGCCGAGTTGTTTGTAATTAGAAATTATGATTTTGCTCCGTGGTTTCATAATAGTGTAGTTGTATTCATTATGAAATAAACATATTTCTTGTTCAAGTGTATAATGATTGAAGTGTCAGTCCTGAGTCGCTTTGTCTCGCTACCAAAATATTGCCTAGTAAGTAGATCATAATCGTATATTACGTTTAGAATTGGATATTGTCATTTGCCACTGTTAAAAGCCCATACAAGTGTATAAAGATAAAGTACCCATTGTCCCGTCGATAAAGTTAAATGTTTCAGTGTCTTAACTATAATTCTCCCTAATACCCCCTTGAAGTTAGCTACCCCCAGTAATGTAACTGTTCCCCTATGTAGTCTAATAGTTATAAATAACATCAATTCTTCACCTTGCTATAATTCTCCTGTTTGATGAAATATATGTTAAAGTCTAGTTCTATCCGAATCGGTTGTAATACTCTCCTATTCCCTCATCCCTATCGGTTGTAATACTCTCCTATTCCCTCATCCCTATCGGTTGTAATACTCTCCTATTCCCTCATCCCTATCGGTTGTAATACTC
Organism: Paralithodes platypus; assembly: GCA_032716605.1. Classification (NCBI taxonomy): domain Eukaryota; kingdom Metazoa; phylum Arthropoda; class Malacostraca; order Decapoda; family Lithodidae; genus Paralithodes; species Paralithodes platypus. The sequence goes on along the minus strand of CM064528.1, from coordinate 34,431,196 downwards.
TCCTATTCCCTCATCCCTATCGGTTGTAATACTCTCCTATTCCCTCATCCCTATCGGTTGTAATACTCTCCTATTCCCTCATCCCTATCGGTTGTAATACTCTCCTATTCCCTCATCCCTATCGGTTGTAATACTCTCCTATTCCCTCATCCCTATCGGTTGTAATACTCTCCTATTCCCTCATCCCTATCGGTTGTAATACTCTCCTATTCCCTCATCCCTATCGGTTGTAATACTCTCCTATTCCCTCATCCCTATCGGTTGTAATACTCTCCTATTCCCTCATCCCTATCGGTTGTAATACTCTCCTATTCCCTCATCCCTATCGGTTGTAATACTCTCCTATTCCCTCATCCCTATCCACTTCGCCAATAGTCCGACCAGCCTATGAAGGCACCTTGGGTGGTGTCGCGAGAGGAAAGTAAACAATAGGGAAGTGCCAAATCATTAATTCTACAGTATACAACACATTTCTAAATATTAGCTCTTAACTACTTTCAATGAGTTATAAATACTCAGTATAGATTTAATTCTACAAAAAAACACATGGTGTTTAAGCATGATTTGCTTTTTGAGGATAATAACAATGACTTTGTATAACACTAGGCAGCGTTATTTTGCGATGTTGTCAGCCAAGCGGGTCAGTAAGATCGGTCAGGTCATGTTCATATGCACTGACACGCACACACACACACATATTAGGCGCCAGGCTGTGTTCAACCCGGCGAATTCACACATGTATATCTATATGAAATGTATATCTTTATAAAGAGATATAATACCATGAAAACAAATAAGAAACTATTAAATCACTATAAATCTCGTAGTTATTTACCCTCTCAGGATCTTATGATGCAATACTCTTCCTATTTCTGGCTTATATTAGACAAATTTATTCAGATTAGGAAAGGTATATGGCAGTCAGAGGGTTGATTGAGACCGTCTTTACCCTTATAATTCCCACAGATCCTTCCTAAGATTTATTAAATCGTCTCATGATAGCCACAGTAAACTTTTAAAATGTGTCATAATCCTCAAGGGGTTAAATGTATTCCTAATTTACAGTCCCTTTATTAAAATACAAAATGCATATTTTCGGCGGGATTGGACACACCAACCCACACACACACATACACACACACATACAGATAGGGATATTGCGATAATGGCCATTTGGAAATGTGGCATCACTGTAAATGGTTAATTCCCCCACCCAAAGTGCCTTCTCGGTGTGGTCGGACTATAACCGCCGCCCTTCCATGTGGTGGGAAAAGTTCTCTGTTTACTCTGGCCTATTTGTGTAAGGTATTACTCCGCGATCAACCCCCAGATTAGACGGAGGTCATATATTACAGGTGACCCTTCTGCCCCTCATTTACCACTTGTGTTGACTTAGGTATAGAATGTCAATAACCTTGTATGGGCTGCCATAAATTTTCCTAGGGATTATACTACGGTATTGTTTGTGACTTTACATTTAATAACCCATTTTGTGTACTTTGAATTATTCATACATTATTACCGGTTGAGTAAGATGGACTTATGCATTTGAGTGTTCGAAGGTGTACACCATTACCATTGTATTGCTAGTGTACATTTGAGCGAGTTGTGAATTGTATTGTAGTATATAATTATATTATATATATAAATAAATATATATACGCTATATATATATATATATATATATATATATATATATATATATATATATATATATATATATGTTAGTAAAGCCAGGTAATACATTTTCTTTAATACATACGAGGTTGAAAGAAATGGCAATTTCTGCGTTGGAAATTTTATTATTCAAAGTTTCCAGGTCTCTGATGAGTTTTCGCTGGGTGGCAGGAAGTAGATGAATGAGACTAGCAAAATTCATGGTGGTACAGGGTTACATTAATGTACATGATGATACAGGATATACGACGCGTTTCACTGGACAACCAGCATTATCAAGTAAGGATAGAATGATATAAAAGGTAAACAGGAAGGGTATATATAGAGGGTGGAGGATCAGAGGAGGCGAAAATCAGGGGGCAAAAGTCTGCTATTGGTGGAGGGGTATTCTAGGAGAGAAAAAGAGAGAACCACTTCACGCATGTGCACTGGATGCGGGAAGGTGGTGGTCGGTTGGCGGGGTCGAAGCTGATTGGCTGCGTGTCGAGGGGCGTGGCCTAAGTTGCGTAGTACATGTGGCGCCGGCAGAAGACGAAGCTGAAGGAGATAGCGCGGGGGGCTGCGTCAAGGGCACCGGGGGGCGAGGGGGGGCGTTAGGTCCTGTAGGAAAGTGCCTTTTGGCAGAAGGAAGGATCTGAAGGTCCAGAGTTTGGTTGTTGATGTTGGGATGTAAGGCTTGGATATATAATGCTTCGAGTATAGGTAATCTCCTTGGGTCACTTTCTTTATCGAGTATGGTGGTGTGTCTCTCTAACTCGTTGCGTGTGAGGTGGGGGTGGTTACGGGTGAGATAGTGGTCTTTGATGGCTCCAGCCTGAAGGTGAAGAGTTAACCGACGTGAAAGACGAGTCTGCGTCATACCAATATAGGAATGAGGTCCACAGTCCTCATAATTACAGGTATTTTGGTAAATGACGTGATCGTCGGTCATCGGGCTCTTTATCTTGGTGGAAGCTGGTTTGTTGCGGAGAACGAGGTTGGAGGTCTTGGGGGATTTGTAATAAATTATTAATTTGATTTTGTTTTCCGGGTTGGTTGGGTGGACATGCTTGGAGATTATTTCTTTTAAGACGGCCTCGTCATTTTTGTGTTCAGAGGACATAGAAGTGCGGTAGAAAATCTTAATTTCATTTGGGGGGGTCAATGTTGGGAGGGCTTTGGGTGTACCATTTTTCAAGATGGTGGTTGATGGTGCTGGAGATGTCGGAGTTGGAGTATCCGTTATTCACTAAAACTTGGGATAGTCTTTCTAGTTCCTGGTGGGTGTCGGCCCAGGTAGAGCAGTGCGTGAGGGCTCTCCTTACATAAGCGGAGATGGAGGATAGAAGATGATGGGGGGACCCCCCCAATGAAATTAAGATTTTCTACCGCAATTTTATGTCTTCTGAACACAAAAATGACGAGGCCGTCTTAAAAGAAATAATCTCCAAGCATGTCCACCCAACCAACCCGGAAAACAAAATCAAATTAAAAATTTATTACAAATCCCCCAAGACCTCCAACCTCGTTCTCCGCAACAAACCAGCTTCCACCAAGATAAAGAGCCCGATGACCGACGATCACGTCATTTACCAACATACCTGTAATTATGAGGACTGTGGACCTCATTCCTATATTGGTATGACGCAGACTCGTCTTTCACGTCGGTTAACTCTTCACCTTCAGGCTGGAGCCATCAAAGACCACTATCTCACCCCTAACCACCCCCACCTCACACGCAACGAGTTAGAGAAACACACCACCATACTCGATAAAGAAAGTGACCCAAGGAGATTACCTATACTCGAAGCTTTATATATCCAAGCCTTACATCCCAACATCAACAACCAAACTCTGGACCTTCAGATCCTTCCTTCTGCCAAAAGGCACTTTCCTACAGGACCTAACACCCCCCCTCGCCCCCCGGTGCCCTTGACGCAGCCCCCCGCACTACCTCCTTCAGCTTCGTCTTCCGCAGGCGCCACACGTACTACAGAACTTAGGCCACGCCCCTCGACACGCAGCCAATCAGCTTCGACCCCGCCAACCGACCACCATCCCGCATCCAGTGCGCATGCGTAGAAGCGGTTCTCTCTTTCTCTCTCCTAGAATACCCCTCCACCAATAGCAGACTTTTGCCCCCTGATTTTCGCCTCCTCTGATCCTCCACCCTCTATATATACCCTTCCTGTTTACCTTTTATATCATTCTATCCTTACTTGATAATGCTGGTTGTCCAGTGAAACGCGTCGTATACCCTGTATCATCATGTACATTAATGTAACCCTGTACCACCATGAATTTTGCTCATCTCCTTCATCTACTTCCTGCCACCAAGCGAAAACTCATCAGAGACCTGGAAACTTTGAATAATAAAATTTCCAACGCAGAAATTGCCATTTCTTTCAACCTCGTATGTATTAAAGAAAATATATATATATATATATATATATATATATATATATATATATATATATATATATATATATATATATATATATATCGTTCTGATGGTCGATGGTTCGATCCCCACTGAGAGACTAGAAACATTTAGTGGCTCACGTGTTTTTGTGATATATTCTCAATATTTGTAACTCTCATGCTTTGTGGGTTAGAATTAAATGAAATCAATTTCAACCCGAGTTGCGTCGGGACTCTCAAAAATCCGTGTATGGTATTCTGGAAATATGGATCCTACAACTAGGTTTGAATTGAAATATATTCGCCTAGTGGGTTTCCCTTCTCCCTAACATAAATAGGATAGAAGGCTGAGTGTCTTTTAGACTGCTGTGGTGTAATTGATTAAGCGTCGGCTATCGTTCTGATGGTCGATGGTTCGATCCCCACTGAGAGACTAGAAACATTTAGTGGCTCACGTGTATTTGTGATATATTCTCAATATATATATATATATATATATATATATATATATATAATATATATATATTCACTGTATATATATACTGTATATAAATTACCTATAAATTACCTTTAAATAACCAAGAGCAGTTAGTTCAGCAACCCACCCGAATCCCGGATCACTTCTGAGATCGGCCCAACATTCTTGACTTGTTTCTAACTTCTAACCCTTCTTCTTATACTGTCGATCTTTTCTCTCCTTTGGGCTCCTCCGACCATAAACTTATCTCTGTCACCTGTCCTATCTCTCCAGTACGGTCACCCGATCCTCCCAGCCGGCGGCGCTTTTGGCACTTTGGCGCTGCTGACTGGGAGGCTCTCCGGTAGTACTTCTTTGATTTCAATTTAATGATTTTTGCTCCTGTGGCCGGGGACCCTCGGAGAGTGCTGAATGCATTACCGAGGTAATCCTATCGGGCATGGAGGCATACATTCCATCTTCTTTCTCTCAGACTAATGCAAAAAAATCTTGGTTTACTCAGGCTTGTTCTACTGCTGTCCGCAATAAGGAGGAAGCATTCAAACGGTACCGACACATTAAAACTCAAGAATCTCATCCTTCCTATGTTTCTGCCCGATATCATGCCAAATCTGTTCTTTGACTTGCCAGATACTCTTTCATCAACAATAAATGCACTGATCTATCCAACTCTAGCTCTTCCCAAACTTTCTGACATCTAGCCAAAAACCTCTCCAACAATTTTTCTTCCTCGTCTTTCCCTACCCTTTTCCACTCTGATGGCACAACCATCACTTCTTCCTCTGACAAGCTGAACTCTTCCCTCAAACTTTCGCTAGAAACTCCACCTTGGATGATTCCAGTGCTATTCATCCCTCTCCACCCCCATCTCTCCTACTTATGCCTAATATCCTAATCTCTTCTAAAGATGTACTTTCTACCCACTCTGGGCTTGATACTAAAAAGTGGTACGGTCCGGATGGTGTTCCTCCTGTTGTACTCAAAAACTGTGCTTCCTTTTCTATTGTGTTAGACATATCGAAGGCCTTTCATAGAGTTTGGCGCAAATCTCTAATTTCTAAACTACCCTCCTTCGGTTTCAATCCCTACATCTGTGCCTTTGTCTCTAATTTCCTTTGAGGTAATTTCATAGCTGCGGTTGTGGATGGCCATCGTTCACTTCCTCATCCTTTCAATTCCGGTGTTCCTCAGGGATCTGTCCTATCACCTATTCTCTTTCTAATTTTCATAAATGATCTTCTCAACTGTACCTCCAGTCCTATCCATTCATATGCAGATGACTCTGCCTTATACTATTCAATTTGTTTCCCAGAACGCCCCAGTCAGCAATCCCTCCAAAGCAAACGTAATGAAACCATAGAACAGTTATCTTCTGATCTAACTGCCATCTCCAATTGGGGCAGAGAAAACCTTGTTACCTTTAATGCTGCCAAAACTCAATTTCTCCATCTATCTACCCTCCGTGAACTCCCAATGGACTTCCTCTTATTCTTCAACAATACAAAAATCATCCCTTCATCTTCTCTCAGTATTCTTGGTGTCTCTTTTTCTTTTGCGCTCCCTTGGAAGGACCATATTACCAGTCTTGCTAAGGCGGCCTCCCAGAAGCTGGGTGAGCTCAACTGCCTCAAGGGGTTCTTTACCCCTGCTCAGCTTCTTGCTCTGTACAGGGGTGCATTGCATCCTTGTATTGAGTATTTTTCACATGTGTTGGGAGGATCCTCTCTCACAGTACTTTTAGACAAAGTAGAAAAGAAATCCTTTCGTATCATTAACTGCCGTCCACTTACCGACTCTCTGCAATATCTCTCTTTGCCACAATGTTGCATCTGTCTCGCTATTCTATTGTTACTACAATAATCAGTGTTCCTCAGAGCTCTCTCAGTACATACCACCTCCTCTATGTAGGGTACGTAGTACCCGTCTTGCAACACAATCCCACCCCTACTCTGTGCAACTCTCCAACTCAAGAGTGAATAGTTACTCCCAATCATTCTTCTATTCAACTGCTGAGTTCTGGAACTCTCTCCCTGAATCCATCTTTCCCTCATACTATGACTTACATTGTTTCAAGATCATTGTGTCCAGACATTTTGGCTCGAACGTTCCTTGATTTTGGCCCTGTCACTCTTTTAACTCTGAAGGAGGCACTTGTCACAGGCAGTTTTGCGTTTTATCTCCCTCATCCACATAGAAAAAAAAAAAAAAAAAAAATATATATATATATATATATATATACAGTATATATACGGTATATATATATATATATATATATATATATATATATATATATATATATATAGCATATTTACTGTATATATATATATCGTTATGTATATACTACGAACCTACCTTCCTCATGAGCATCCCTACGGCCCCTGACCATGTCCCGTCAGCTCGAGGGGCACCGTACAGACCGTCAGGTGGAGGTCTAAAAGCGTACCTGGTGAAACACCCGCACACATATAAGGTACTTACAAAATTAAAACCCAAAAACACAGAGACAACCCTGGATCTCTCTCTTCCTCCCTGTAAGCAATGTTTTGATTTTCATAAATATAATTATATCTGCCTGAACCGTGTATGAATAAATAATAAAGATGGCCATTGCTGATGGGTGGGTACTGTACAGTAGACCTGTTACCATAAGTAATTATACACTTATTATTTCATTGCTTTTCAATAAAAAATCATAGTTTACCTTATTTAAAGAGTCAAGATCGGTATCACCCGAATACAGAATATCCAGTTGAGTCAGTGTTTTACCACTACTGACATCAGCAAATCTGCCGAACCGCAACATATATCATCATAACCTGATATATGAATACACCTTAACCCTTGCTCTACCTGTGACGTATTATGTGTTATATTTCAGCTAATTTTTGACGATTTTATTACGCTTAATAAATATATATGGTAGCTAAAAGGATTATTTGAGATAGAATGTAGCCTTTATATGGATAGACATCCTTTCCAAGCAGAATATAATCGTCTAATAGTTGTCAGAATAAGATGAAAAGGATATCCCTGGTCCTGAATGGGTTAACTGTAGGAAATAAAGGGCATAACACGAATGAAAAAGATATACACAATCATTACCTATATTGATGGTGAGTTACATATCTATCCTTAACAAATTAAAGGGCTTATTACTACCAACATACCAGAAATGTTGGGTTGGTATTTCAGCTCGACTGGTTATAATCTCTATTAAAATCTTATAATAAAATATCTTGAGATAGAATATGCTCGACAGGGTCGCGTCTAGCTATATATATATCTTGCACCAACTCTTTATCCCAAGGCAACATTCACACAATAAGAACACAATATTACTTCACACTTTAGTTTATTCAATTTGCTTAAAGTATGGTATATAGTATATTGTTCTGTCATATAGGGCAGACAATAGAGGGACTCAAGTGACGCATCAAATATAGAATGGTCTATAATGATATTTTGATTATAATTAGTCACATTACATTGACACACAGTATAGATAATATAAATATGCAGGAATAATAGTGTTACACATATACATAGGAAATCAAATCAAATGATGACGCGTATGTGAGTATAACGTCTAACGTGAAGACTTCTGGCATGAGGCGAATTGACTTGACTTTACGTTCACCAGCGTGGGGTGGTCAGCGCTTATCAAGGGGATTAAGAAAGGGTCACACAGGTAAGATAAATACAAGGTTTGATCCTAGGTCAGATTGACTGCTTTGGTATGAATTTATAACTCGAAATAGTAAGACACTGGTGAATAGTAAATATATACTAAGCAGCTTATCGACAGGGTGGTTTAAGTTTGAATTCACTTTTCTAAGCGGTTTCTGTGAAAGACTCGACACACGGCTACGAAAAATAGATTTTCACCGGGTAAGAGTATAGACACAAGTATAGAATTCAAATTCAAATTTAGATCAATGAATCACTATAACAGGTTTTTGAATGAATGCAAGTTAATTGAAAATGAGGAAAAGACATTCAATTAAAATGCGACTGGATAATCACAGTAAATTAGAATTCGGAAGAACTCAGAATATAAAAGGACACGACGAAGTTGTACTAAGTTGAAATACTACAATAATAGTATTAAAGGAAATTTGAATATATTAACAAATCCCTATCTGGCAATACGTGGATCAAAGATATGGCGTATGCGAATTACATGAACATATGATATAATTAAATAAATACTATAGAAATAGTAAGATCGAAATGGTAATGGTCTCTACGATAATAAGGAGAGACGAATAACAAATAACTTGAACGAGAGATACTATAAATGTGTGATAAGAATTCTTAATTACCCACACGCGTAGATCAGATTAATTCACAAGCACTGGTATAAACTAGATAGCTCGAATAATAGAATTAAGGTTTTAACTCAACGGGGGGTTCTTGACTTTCCGGTAAGGTAAGATAGATAGATTAAAATTTGGGCATAGGTCCTAGATAAATGGTAGTAAATTAGGGAATATCTTCACGGTATGCATTTACACTTCAACTTGGATACACAAGAGAATAAATAACATATATACGTGACATATGAGAGTATTCCGTCGTGAGTCTGGATCGAGATGAGTGTATATAATGGATGTACAATTTACAAGGAATAATAACACTTCAGAAAGATACTGCAAAGGAGTATGCGTAGCAATATCTAGTGCGATGAAATCACTTGCACAGATCAAGATTGATGGGAGGGCAAATGACTATGTAACGTGTACACAGATCGATATTTGAACAATTAATAGACACAGATCCTTGGGACAGATCAAGATTAATGGAAAGCCTAATGACTATGTAACGTGTACACAGATTGATAACTTAACAATAAATATGATCAGATCAACTTAATGACACTTCACGGAATACTCGCATATATTACCTTACCTTCAACAATAGACACAAATTGAGATACACAGAAACACTTAGGGTTAGCGTGGAGGAAGAGAAGGGCCAAGTACGAGGGGCGGGGCGTCACAGAGGTCCGGGCACTGCAGCTGGACGTAAGGGGGCCACTCGTCAGGGGTCCAGGGGGAAGGGCCAGGCGTCACGGTACTGCTTCGGCAGGAGTCCAAGGGCAGGGGGACAGTGGACAGCAGGCTCCTTCTCTCTCTCAGGCAAACGACTCCCGGACAGCAATTAGCCGGACGGAGCGTTTAGGTAGTTATACTCCCGGACATATATTCGGACGGAGCAAGCTACTGAGTGTGAACTGACTTCCTGTAGTTTCGTCAGTACATATTTGGGTTATTTCTCTTTGTCAGGTTGTTTGATCTCGTATGAATAGGGGCAGAGTAAATACATAAAAAGTGAGCTATGTTGAGGTTAATAACTACATGAAAAATACATTATGGTGCTTAATAACATCTCACTGAGGTTCTCGTCTGTTTGACCTTTTGTTCTTTCTTATATCATCAAGCATGATGACGTAATTCGTGATTTCCTGTTCACTCATTATTATGGCTATTTGGACTGTTTATGGAATTATTTTCTTCCGTGGCACTTTATATCACCATTTAATATTTCTTCTCGTCTGGCAGCTTCTTGAGGATGGAGGGCCCCAACGATTTAAATATTCCCAGGGCTCTTTATGTTGAGATTGCATAAACACTTTTTCATCATAGTACTCGGGGGGGGGGGGGGGGGGGGGGGGTTATTCGGGGAGAAGTTCTGTCTTGGTTATTTGAGTCCTGCCCTGTGATTGACGGGGCTGCGTGAGGTGCTGATTGGAGGGGCTTGACCTGCCCTTCAGGGGTAACTCATCTGTACGGGGAATTAGAGCATGGGCATAGAGGTCAGATTTTCCCTTCTCTGGAGAATGGGAAATTAATCTATTTCTAAACCCTTTTCTCCTTGTCTCCCTGGATTCCCTTACGGTAGCTTTCTTGCGTGATTGTCCTTTTGGCTCCGTCATTTCACCACCTTCTACGGAAACAAAGTCTCGACCTCGAGACCTCATTACGTATTTGCGGCAGGTGGGAGTAGTGAGAGTCCTTGTTAATCGGTCCAGTACCAAACACCAGAGGGTTGTAGTGCTGTCAGGAGGAATGGAGGGGTCTGTCCTCACAGTATTTTCGAGGGGTGTCTTCGAGTTACTTGTAACCTGAAGGAGATGGTCCGGGGGCGTGAGGGGCCTAGGGTGATTCCGGTCGGAGGACCCAAACACACTGTTGATCTTCATGGTGACTCTGGGCTTCAAGGCTGCTGGAGTTGTTGCTGGTGGAGGAGTTGCTTGGGTAGTGGCCACTGTAGGAGTGTTGGAAGTGGTCCTCTCAGGTGGGGGAAGTCTGGCGGTGAGGGGGCCTGTGTCATAGGTGCGAGGGTGTGACACAGGCTGGCTTGTTGACCTCGCAGTAGAAGTGGCGGTGCCTTTGATGTGCCGCCGCTTGTAGGTCGGCTGGAAAGTGGAAGCCCATCTCTGTGGTGGCTTCACACGACGCCCGGATCTCGTACATGGTGGATTAGATAAGAGGAGTATTAGGCGGGGAGATTGAGCATTTTGGGGGGTCGGGTATAGAAAGATTAGTAGGGGGTGAAGTAGGGACAGTTCTTGGAAAGTTAGAAGGTTCGTGTGACAGTAAATTAGGCAGGATGGGAGAGGTGGCTGGTTGAGAAGGGGGCGTGGCAGTTGCCCTTGACGGAAGGGCCTGGTCAGGTCTTATTTGAGCAGGGGTACTAGTAAGGGGGATGAAGGTGTTGGCTGAAGCATTAGGTAAGGGTGAAGGGAGGGTGTCAGAGGTGGACTGTTGTTGTAAAATGGGAATATTTGTTATTATAGGTGAACTAGGAAGAGTGCATGATGATTCTGAAAAAATTGGTAAACTAATAGATGGAGATGGGGGGCAAGGGGTTTCTGGTGGCATTAATGTCGGCTGGAGTAGACAACTCGGGAGGAGGCTGTGTAAAGGAGCTGACAGATCCAAATGATCTTGATGGCAGATTGAGTTGGAGGGGATTTGGGAGGTTATGAGGTTTAGGTACAGGAGGAAGAAGTTGGCGGATGAGTTCCTCTCTTAGTGAAGGTAGAGGGGAAACGGAAGGAGAGGAATCTGAGGTCCCCAATTTCTGGTCATTAGTTAAAGGTAACATGTTTTTCTGTAAGCATAATGACATTCTCATCTAAGGGTTGAAACCTACGTACATATTTATTTCGGTATGTGTGTGACTCACCAAAATAGTTACTGGTTACCTTGTAGCAGTTAGGAACAGTTAAAATTTCAAATGGACCTTGATATCTGGGCTTCAATTTGGACGGCACGGGCAGTTGAGCAACCATCACGAGGTCACCAACGTGATGAGGATTTACCTTAGCGGTTTCGTCAGGTTTTAGATCTTGCAGATATTGGAGTTGTCTCAGTCGATTTTTTAAATGAACCAGGGATTGGTCAAAATTAAATGAGGGCTCATAGGGGACAGCTAGATGACGTAATGGGAGTAGTAGGGGGGGTACTCCGAAGATTCGTTCATGGGGGGAGATCCCGTATTTCCTGGGGCAAGTGTTGATTCCCCACTGAACGATTTTTACTTGTAGGCCAATCCTTCGTGTTCATCTGTTGCAATCTTGTTCGGACTTGGTTTGCAATAGTGCGGTGGCTCCGTTCACAGATGGAATTTCCTTGGGGCCAGTATGGGGAGGAGTGGCTGATCTTATATCCACACATTTGAGAGAGTTGGGACCAGATGTGGCTGATGAATTCTGTGGCATTGTCCGAGTGTATGGCTTCAGGTAAACCAAAGTATGGGAATATATGTTGAATCATTGCTTCCGCTACGGCTATGGCAGAATGCTTTTTAACGGGGCAGGCGATCACATATTTGGAGTATGTGTCCGCGAAGGTAATTATGTACTTGAAACCTTTACTTCCTTCTAATGGACCCATTACATCAACGGCTAAAAGTTGCCAGGCTTTTGTTGCTACTAATTTTCCCGAAGGTGCGGGGTGCGGTTGCGGGTCCTGTCTTTGCCTAGGGTACAGGCTTGACAGGCTTCGGTGATCCGTTTGGCAGTGATTTTGGGGGAAGGGGTCCAATACACCTATTGGAAGGTGGCAGTCAGCTTCCGTTAGGCCAAATGGATGCCATTATGCATATGGATGGATTGCATAGTGGCTACAGCAGTGGCTGGAGTTATTACAATTTTCCCTTCAGGTGTGAACAGATTATCTCCTCATCTAGTGAGTTGGGAGAACATGGTTCGGGGCATCCAGTCAGGTTTTTCTTGTTTTTGAAATTGCTTGAGTAGTTGTTGTTGCTCTTGATCCGCGGAATCTTGGTGGTGGACGGCTAAAATGGGGTGCATCTCCACGGGGGTGGAGGGGTTCTCTGGTGTGGCAACAGTGGGTAGTCGGGACAATGTGTCAGCATTGGTGAGGAGTTTCCCAGGCCTGTAAGCTATCTCAAAGTCAAATTCTTCTAAACTTTCTCTCCATCTGACAGTTAAGGCATTCTTGGTGTCAGATTTCCTTAACGATTGTAGGGCGTGGTGGTTTGTGATGATGGTGACTTTTACCCCAGCTAAATAGACCTTAAAATGTTGCAGGGCCCAGATGATACCCAGGCATTCTCTCTTAGTTACAGGGTAGTTAACTTCAGCTGGGTTTAGAGTTCGGCTGGCACAGGCAATGATGCGTTCTCGGCCATCTCGTGTCTGTCCTAATACGGCACCAATTCCAGTTTGGGAGACATCAGTGTACAATCGGAAGGGCTGGGTGTAGTCGGGGAAAGAGACGACTGGTGAGGCAATCAACAATTCCTTCAGGGTAATGAAGGCCTGCAGACATAGTGGTGTCCATAGGAATGGTTCCTCTTTCTTGGTGAGGTCATGAAGAGGCTTAGCAATGGTGGCAACATTTTTCACAAATCTCCTATAGTAGGAGGCTAGTCCGAGAAATGCTCGGACTCCTTTTACGTTAGTGGGGGGGGGGGGGAATTTTCCCAATGGCATCTAGTTTGTGGGGGTCTGGTGAAATTCCTTGGTCGGATACGATGTGGCCTAGGAACTGTACTTCGTTCTTGGCCAACGTACATTTGAAGGGCTTTAGTTTTAAGTTGGTTTCTCGGATTCTTTGGAAGACTTGTTGGATGTGCTCAGCCCAGGTTTTTCCGAACACGATGATGTCGTCTAAATAAGCCAGGCAGGTTTCCCAAGTCAATCCTTGCAATACGGATTCCATCAACCTAGAGAATGTGGCAGGTCCATTGCATAAACCGAAAGGCAATACGGTAAATTCATATAGGCGGCCTTGGCTGGTGGAAAACGCCATCTTCTGTTGATGTTCGGGAAGGACTGGCACTTGCCAATACCCTGCTTGCAAATCTAGAGTAGTGAACCATTTAGCTCCAAGTAGAGAGTCTAGGGATTCATCAATCCGAGGCAGGGGAGTGGCATCTTTGATTGTGACATCATTGAGTCTGCCATAATCTATGCAGAATCTGGTGGTCCCGTCCTTCTGCCGTACAAGTACTACTGGGGATGACCAAGGGCTTGTCGAGGGGCGGACCACTCCGGTGGCCAACATGTCTTGTACTTGGGATTCTTCTTCTTTTCGTTGAATGGGATTTTTTCTTCTGAGGGGTTGCTTGACGGGATGTTCCACGGTGTGGATAGGATGATGGAGGATGTTGGTTTTTCCCACATCTTGATTTGAAATGGTGAAGATGTCTTGGCAGGTGGTTAATAGATTCTTCAGGTCGGCTTGTTGTTGGGAAGTTAGATGAGAAGGAATAAAGGGTAGGGGTAAAGGAGCGTTAGAGGGAGTATCAGCAAAAATGGATAGTTCTTCTGCATAAGGCTCTAGTTATCCAATGGTTAAACCTTTTGGTTGGGTAATGGGCTGGTCTGATATATTGGCGATCTTTCTGCAATTTAATTTACCAGAAATTATACTAGGAGCAGTTAGGCAGTCCCTATCAAAGGGGCTTTGGAGGTTAGGGGTCATAATGGTATCCCCAGGCAAGGTGGGTACAATGGGGATCCACTTCTCATGATGAGGGGGGAGTGTCACGAGTTTGGCAGTGACTGCTTGAGTGATGGGCATTATGCAAGGTGGAGAAATCGGAGTCTGAGGGGAAGGAACAGGATTGGGGGGGGTGTTAGGGTAGGAATGGGCTGGGTTAAAGGTAAAGTTTTGATAGAAAGAGGGCAAAGTCGGGGGGTATCCCTAGTCTGGGTTTTTGGTTGGGTGCCTCGATGAGAGACACTAGCTTTTTTTTTTTTTTTTTTTTTTTTTTTTTTTTTGGGGGGGGGGGGAGAGAATGTCAGGGTCCTTCTGCCACTATCAAGGGAAGTACTTAGCTTTGTGAGTAAGTCGAGACCCGAATATCCATCATATAGGGTCTCTTTGGGGGTCATACACCACGAAAGAGTGGTTCGTTCCGTGATGAGGAACAATGGTATTTACATACAGGGGAAGTGTTTGTCCAAACTTTCTTATAATTTTGGCATCGGCACTCACTAATACAATGGAGGAAGGTTGAATAGTGCCTAAAGCTTTCTTGTGTTGTTTGAAGAAAGGAGCGAAAAGGTATGATCGGGATGCTCTCGTGTCGTCAGTAGGCGGACCTTCACTCCATTAAGAGTAAGCTTCTTGTAGATGGGCAGTTTGTCTGAGTCTGCCTCCTCATGAGCCCCCGCCATTTTGACGGTTATTAGTGTACGGGGGCGGTCTGAAAACCCTGGTCTTGTGGTGCCTCGATTTCTGACTCTGGTTCTTCTCCATTATCCTCTTCGGATCCTTCATCGAATCCGGCCGTGCCGTCCTCCGTAATGGTGGCGATCCGCCTTGCCTTGATCCAGGGAATCTGGGCCCACCAACTGGGTGCTCTGGTCCTTCTTCTTGTCAGTTCGGTAAATGATCTTCGTAATGACGTCAGTAGGCATTGGCTGTTGCACGGTTTCCAGTCGGCCGGGCGAATCCTGGCCCATTCCTCGGCCTTATCACTGCCTCAGGGGGCCATAGGGCTAGGGGCAGGTACGGTGGACGGGTGTGTGGTGGCTTTTTGGATGGCGGCTATCATGTCTTGACCCCGGGATTGCCTCAGGGTCACAATCCGCCTGACGACCGGCATGTCAGTATCATAATTGGTTGGCTCGACAATAGAGAAATGGTCCGCCACCGCCAAAGGCAAAATCCTTAACAAAGCCCTGAAAATAAACTTCTTTCTTTGGGCGGGGGTTTCCTCTGTGAACGCAGTGACAGCAAGCTGTGTCAACTCACTGATCGTATCGTCCAAATTCCCATTATATCTGACTTGGTGAAAATGTTTGTCCGAAATTATTTGGACAGGGTTAATAGCGGCCTTTACATAAATTTCAAATGGTGCCCAGGTTAAACCAGGCATTTGTTCCCGCACATACCCTGATACCTTCCCTGCATATTTACCTAGTTTAACTATGACTGTGTAAATCTTGGAAGCGTCTTGGTCCAGGAACATCAGATCCAGGACGGGTTTGACCATTTCCATGTATGTTCCTATATCGTTTTCCTCGGGCTTGAATGCCGGGATATCAAGTGACTTAGTTGCCATGGTGATTGGGTAAGTTGAGAGTGCAAGTATGAAACAAATTAAGCAAGCTGATGTGCCGTATCGAGACACCGCTGCCACTAGTGAAATGTTGGGTTGGTATTTCAACTCGACTGGTTATAATCTCTATTAAAATCTTATAATAAGATATCTTGAGATAGAATATGCTCGACAGGGTTGCGTCTAGCTATATATATATCTTGCACCAACTCTTTATCCCAAGGCAACATTCACACAATAAGAACACAATATTACTTCACACTTTAGTTTATTCAATTTGCTTAAAGTATGGTATATAGTATATTGTTCTGTCATATAGGGCAGACAATAGAGGGACTCAAGTGACGCATCAAATATAGAATGGTCTATAATGATATTTTGATTATAATTAGTCACATTACATTTACACAGTATAGATAATATAAATATGCAGGAATAATAGTGTTACACATATACATAGGAAATCAAATCAAATGATAATGCGTATGTGAGTATAACGTCAACGTGAAGACTTCTGGCATGAGGCGAATTGACTTGACTTTACGTTCACGAGCGTGGGACGGTGAGCGCTAATCAAGGGGATTAAGAAAGGGTCACACAGGTAAGATAAATACAAGGTAGTGTGCTTGACCCTAGGTCAGAATGACTGCTTTGGTATGAATTTATAATTCGAAATAGTGCGACTATAAGACACTGGTGAATAGTAACTATATACTAAGGAGTTTATCGACAGGGTGGTTTAAGTTGGAATTTACTTATCTAAGCGGTTTCTGTGAAAGACTAGACACACGGCTACGAAAAATAGATTTTATATGCAGGATTCGAAACTGCATACTAAATCGTAGGCTTGTCCACCATTCTTTAACTAGCACAATGGATAAATGTATTGAATTTCGGTGTGAGCATCCTAGGTTCGAATCCCTGGACTGCCACATGTATTTGTTGATTTCATTAATTGAGTTTAGGAGTAAAGTCGGTTGGTGGAGGTAACATAATAATTCATTCAGGTGCAGGGGTAGTTTATAGAGAGGCCTTCCTTAGGGTTAAGGCCCCATTAGTTACTCTTTCCATTCATCTATCCATAGCCAATGATAGCGCAGTTGGAATTGTGTATATGCTTAGATTGATATGCAGGATTTGAAACTGCATAATAACTCGTAGGCTTGTCCACCATTCTATAACTGTCTTCGTAGCGCAATGAATAAATGCATTGAATTTCGGTGTGAGCATCTTAGGTTCGAATCCCTGGACTGCCACATGTATTTGTTGATTTCATTAATTGAGTTTAGGAGTAAAGTCGGTTGGTGGAGGTAACATAATAATTCATTCAGGTTCAGGGGTAGTTAATAGAGAGGCCTTCCTTAGGGTTAAGGCCCCATTAATTACTCTTTCCATTCATTTATCCATAGCCTATGATAGCGCAGTTGGAATTGTATACATACTTAGATTGATATGCAGGATTCGAAACTGCGTAATAAATCGTAGGCTTGTCCACCATTCTTTAACTGTCTTCGTAGCGCAATGGATAAATGCACTGAATTTCGGTGTGAGCATACTAGGTTCGAATCCCTGGACTGCCACATATATTTGTTGATTAAATTAATTGAGTTTAGGATTAAAGTCGGTTGGTGGAGGTAACATAACAATTACACCGGGTAAGAGATCGATACACACAAGTATAGAATTCAAATTCAAATTTAGATCAATGAATCGCTGTAACACGTTTTTGAATGAATGCAAGTTAATTTAAAATGAGGAAAAGACACTCAATTAAAATGCAACTGGATAATCACGGTAAATTAGAATTCGGAAGAACTCAGAATATAAAAGGACACGACGAAGTTGTACTAAGTTGAAATACTACAATAATAGTATTAAAGGAAATTTGAATATATTAACAAATCCCTATCTGGCAATACGTGGATCAAAGATATGGCGTATGCGAATTACATGAACATATGATATAATTAAAAAAATACTATAGAAATAGTAAGATCGAAATGGTAATAGTCTCTACGATAATAAGGAGAGACGAATAACAAATAACTTGAACGAGAGATACTATAAATGTGTGATAAGAATTCTTAATTACCCACACGCGTAGATCAGATTAATTCACAAGCACTGGTATAAACTAGATAGCTAGATAGCTGGTGATGGGCTGGTCTATCAGAGTGAGAACTGAGCGATCTCTGCCATACCCATAGCTTACTCTGACTGTTCCTTTTCCTTATATATTTTCTAGACCTCGAGTGACGGCGTCTCTTCCGTGGATTGACCTCCCAATCTACCAAGATTGGAAGCCAAAGCGTCACATTTTTCCCTTGCCCCTCAACTTTCTCTTCATAATTGCTGAGGGGCACAGGGCCCTGGGTGGGGCTTTGGTTTCCCGGGCGTTTCCGCACCCTCCTCAGCTCCCCGCCATGGAGTGGCTTCGGTCACCCAGGCTTTATTGTGGTCGGCAGGGAGGGTTCTGTGGGGGCGCTCGGATATGGCCTTGGCCGTGCTCGGAGCCTTGGGGCTATTCGGCCAGGCAGCTTGGGGAACAACAACAACAACAACAACTAGATAGCTCGAATAATAGAATTAAGGTTTTAACTCAAAGGAGGGGTTCTTGACTTTTCGGTTAGGAAAGATAGATAGATTAAAATTTGGGCATAGGTCCTAGGTAAATGGTAGTAAATTATGGAATATCTTCACGGTATACGTTTACACTTCAACTTGGATACACAAGAGAATAAATAACATAATATATAGGTGACATCTGACAGTATTCCGTCGTGAGTCTGGATTGAGATGAGTGTATATAACGGATGTACAATTTACAAGGAATAATAACACTTTAGAAAGATACAGCAAAGGGGTATGCGTAGCAATATCTAGTGCGATGAAATCACTTGCACAGATCAAGATTTATGGGAGGGTAAATGACTATGTAACGTGTACACAGATCGATAATTGAACAATTAATAGACACAGATCCTTGGCACAGATCAAGATTAATGGAAAAACTAATGACTATGTAACGTGTACACAGATTGATAACTGAACAATAAATCCTTGGCA
The DNA here is from genome assembly GCA_032716605.1 of Paralithodes platypus. Classification (NCBI taxonomy): domain Eukaryota; kingdom Metazoa; phylum Arthropoda; class Malacostraca; order Decapoda; family Lithodidae; genus Paralithodes; species Paralithodes platypus. The sequence continues at coordinate 34,412,031 of CM064528.1, read as the reverse complement.
CAGATCAACTTAATAACACTTCACGGAATACTCGCATATATTACCTTACCTTCAACAATAGCCACAAACACAAATTGAGATACGCAGAAACACTTAGGGTTAGCGTGGAGGAGGAGAAGGGCCAAGTACGAGGGGCGGGGCGTCACAAAGGTCCGGGCACGGCAGCTGGACGTAAGGGGGCCACTCGTCAGGGGTCCATGGGGGCAGGGCCAGGCGTCACGGTAGTGCTTCGGCAGGAGTCCAAGGGCAGGGGGGCAGTGGACAGCAGGCTCCTTCTCTCTCTCAGGCAAACGACTCCCGGACAGCAATTATCCGGACGGAGCATTTAGGTAGTTATACTCCCGGACATATATCCGGACGGAGCAAGCTACTGAGTGTGAACTGACTTCCTGTAGTTTCAGTCAGTACATACAGTATTTGGGTTATTTCTCTTTGTCAGGTTGCATGATCTCGTATGAATAGGGGCATGGTAAATACATAGAAGTGGGCTATGTTGAGGTTAATAATTACATGAAAAATACATTATGGTGCTTGACATCTCACTGAGGATCTCGTCTGTTTGACCTTTGGTTCTTTCTTATATCATCAAGCCTGATGACGTAATTCGTGATTTCCTTTTCACTCATTATTATGGCTATTTGGACTGTTTATGGAATTATTTTCTTCCGTGGCACTTTATAGCACCATTTCACTTTTTCTTCTCGTCTGGAAGCTTCTTGAGGATGGAGGGCCCCAACGATGTAAATACTCCCAGGGCTCTTTATGTTGAGATTGCATAAACACTTTTTCATCATAGTACTCAGGGGAGGGGGGGGGGGGTGGGGGGTATTCGGGGAGAAGTTCTGCCTTGGTTATTTGAGTCCTGCCCTGTGATTGGCGGGGCCGCGTAAGTTGTTGATTGGAGGGGCTTGACCTGGCCTTCTGGGGGTAACTCACTTGTACGGGGAATTAGAGCATGGGTATAGGGGTCAGATTTCCCGTTCTCTGGAGAATGGGAAATTAATCTATTTCTAAACCCTTTTCTCCTTGTCTCCCTGGATTTCCTTACGGTGGTTATCTTGTGTGGTTGTCCTTTTGGCTCCGTCATTTCAATACCTATGAAGGGTATATTATTTGTGACGTTAACCACTCCGTTAGAACCGCATGGCTTGTCCTACAGTGACTCGCTAGGATCGCCAGGGCAGTGGATGTGGCTACAGTTGATGTATTGTTGTGTGCTTTATTTCATATGAAAGCTTGTGTCATGGGCAGTCCAGAAAGGCTCTTTGTTTTCGCCCATGTCAAGGCTTTATATATTTAATTGCAAAGTATATGTTTTATCATTAAGTAGTAATGATAGAAATTGAGAGAGAGAGAGAGAGAGTAGAACAGAGTGAGAGGAGGCGCGTAGTGTTTTGCTATACTCGATGACGTCATAGCTGGCTGGCCTCGTGGGGATTCGTTGAGGGAGTTTTTTACCATGCTTTGTGACGTCATGCTTGGCTGGCTTCTTTAGTATTGGTTGGAGGACTTGTTACCGCTTTTTTCCCACACGGCTCGAGCTAGTGCTAAGTATAATTACAGCCCTCTCGCCACTTTCTCCCTCAGATCTGGTTTCTAGAATGCATCCCTCTTATCCCTTTGATACCTGTGCCCCGCTCTGCACCTGAGAATCTTTTCCTCTGCCTATCTCTCTCATTTTCCATATCTTTCACCACCTTTTATTAATACTATACCCCCTCTGGTTAACTCTGCAAAATCAGCTTTATGCTGGCCAGTTGTATTGTGCGTTAAGGTCTGATATAACCCATGTATGTTAGTTGTTAAGATAAGTTGATCACGAAGCATTGGTTGGCATTCATATTGTTTAGTACCGCTTCCTATAATTATTAGTGTTCTGCTGGATTAGATAATGCTAGACTAGGATTCTGATATTATAAGGTATTGTTTCCTATGAGTGTTGGCTTTAGTTAAAAGCTGCACGACATACCTGAGAACTGGAGTTGATTGAGTAAATTCTAGTCTGTGTGCCATTGAGAGTAGAGCATGCACGAATGAGGGCTGTTTGCCTATACCATTCTGCACTGTTCTAAGCTCGTTGTTTGTCTTTGAGGTACGCCAGGAGAACGCTTAATACTTCGGTATTAAGGTTTCTCAAGAGAGCTACCCTTCCCTATAACGTAATATTTGACGCACAGACTTGAGATTTGCACTAGGCTATGCGGCATGCCATGCGCACCAGTATCTCGTATCATTGACTCTAGCTAGACTTTGTCAGTCACAGTAGATATTAAGTATATTAACCTAATTACTCTTATTATGCATGCCCGTTTATGATTACACAAGCATTTCACAGCCTAGTTTGATGTATGGAGACACAAACGACTTAGGCTCTTTTTGTTGATAGGAATACTGCATTGTTGTGGCGATTATTATTGTTGTAGCGTTTAGGATATTCTTGTAATTATATTTTATTATATATTCTATAATGCCCCGACTGCATTATATATCCTGCCTTTTGTGTGCATAGCCTGCACGAGCATTGTTCCGCTGCCGGCCTTTTTGGGTTCCATTTCCGATTCGAGCATCTTGATAGCATCTAACATTTAAAGAAGATTCCTTGTTGGTGTTGAAGGACTTTAGTGCACTTTCTTTCATGCAGGAGTGCCTGACATTTATTGATTAACCCTTAATTAGCGGCGAGCAACATAAGTCGAGTTAAATAAAGCTGGACTATGTGGCGGCGCTCGACATAGGTCGTGTGGCAATTTCAGCACGTAATGTTGCTGAGAGAGAGAGACAAGTGGTGGCAGGAGAGTAGCGAGCGTATGACTGCTCCAGACCACCGCGGCGAACCTACTGACACGAATCCCACCTCCTCCCTCCCTCTCTCACTCGCTATATACGGAATTGTATGGGGAAAGTGCCTAATTACATGCTTTTTGCACTCGCGTTGCACGGTTATTGCAAGAAAACTAGCCATCATAAAAGGATCGTTATGGTGTCATTCAAAAGCTCTGTTTATGCCCTTTCAGGGATAGATACTTGTTTTACGTTCTGGGTCTTATTTAGGCATGAAAATGATCACGTAAACAGCCCTATTTTGGCTAAAAACACCCCGCTGGGCGGTACATATAAATAAACCGCATAGGCCGCTCGTAAGGTGTTAAAGTAACGTAAGCTGTAACTTCTCTTACCACCTTACTTTGCATACCATAACCAAGCACCTTCGGTTATAGGTAGTAATAGGCTGTTTTCACATAACATTAAGCCTAGAGTAGACGCACATTTATTGAGAGTTTAATAACCTATTATTGCATATAGAACTCTGTAGAGTATTTGTGTTCTTTGTTCACTGGGAATATACATCAGAGGTTGGATCTAGCGCTTTCCGTTGTAGCATTTATGCCATTACTAGTCCAATGAATAAGAGCCCTGATATATTTAAACCTCAGTCGTAACAAATGGCGACCTTACCTAGGATTTGGTGAACCTACATTTATTAGCAGGGAACATTTGTTGTTCTGGGGAATATTTTGCGGGGATCAGCAAGAATTTTTTTTGTTTGCAACATAGTATAGCCCTTGAGTATTTCCGAGAATTTTTGTGTGTATATTGAGGTATAAGAGTTTGGGGTGCTTCTTTTCTGAATATTGAGGTGGGACATTTTTGTGAGCATCATGTCTTATACCGGATCAGAGGAGAATGGAGACACAGTACGTAATGTCGAAACTGAGGAACAGCAGTATGATGAAATGGTTAATCAGGTGAACTGTGAGGAGGATGCTAGGATATTTTTGCAATGGCCTGTTACTGCCGAGCGGTTGGAGGGTGTGAATCGGTACGGTCTTCAATGCCTGGCCACAGCTATCGGTCATGCGGGTACTAACAGCATGACCAGGGATAACTTGATAATGTGTGTACTGGGCAGAGTGACTGGTGAGCGAGATTGGTTGAGTGCTCAGAGCCCTTCGGCCATGCTTCCCCTACACTCGACTCCCAGCCATCCCAGTGGTTTGCCGACCCCGGGTACGCTTCCACAGGTGAGTGGTGACTGGCAGGGTGGGTTGCCCCTGGGGGGACCACCGGTAATTTCAAACATTGTAGCACCTTCACCTCCTCCAGGGTTAACTCCAGAATTATTGTATCAGCTCGAATTAGCTAAGATCGAAGAGAGAAAGGCTATCAGGGTATCTGAGCTTCAGCAGCAACAAAGGGCATGTGAGCTTCAGCTTCAGCATTAGCAGCAAATAGAATTAGCCAAGATAGAAGAGAGAAAAACTATCAGTCAAGCAAAAATCCAAGCTGATTTAGAGTCGACTAGGTACTGTGCCGACATGGACGTAGAGAAGTCGCGAGTAGAGACAACGGGACAGCGACTTGGGGCTGGTAACCGTGGTCATGATCAATCTCTCTCGCACTTATTGAAACTGGTTCCGGTGTTTGATGAGAGTGGTGTAACAGAATTGTTCGCACGCTTTGAGAAGAAGTGCCAGGAACACCAGTGGCCAGAGAATAAATGGGCAGCACTTGTATCCTCTAGATTTTTTTTTTTTGTTTTTTTTTTTTCTATGTGATTGAGGGAGGCAAAAGGCATAACTGCCTATAGCGAGTGCCTCCCCCATAGTTGAAAGAGTGACAGGGCCAAAATCAAGGGACGTTCGAGCCAAAATGCCTGGACACACGGAGTTTGAAGCAATTTAAGTCATAGGAAAAGGGAAAGAATGATTCTGGGAGAGAGTTCCAGAGCTCAGCTGTTGAGTAGAAGAAAGTTTGAGAGTAACGTTTCACTCTTGGGTTGGAGAGTTGCACAGAGTAGGGGTAATAGGCAAGGGTCTTAAAGCCTACGATGCGTTACCTTTGGAGTCATGTATTGTGTATGAGGATCTCAAGGAGGCTGTCCTGAGGGCTTACGAACTGCAACCAGAAACGTACCGTTTGAAGTTCCGGGGTGTAACTAAGGGAAGAGATAGCACCTTTTTGGAACACGCCCGGGACTTGTCCGATGCTATGGGGAACTGGCTCCGATCTGAGAAGGTAACAACATTTGATGGGATTAAGCAGTTAATGATGTTGGAGCAGTTCTTTAAGAGCACGGGCGGTGATCTAACTTTGAACTTAAAGGAGAAAAACCCAAGAACTCTAGTAGAAGCAGCAGAAATGGCTGATCTACGGCTGTCATTGATTCGGAGTTGCGGGTCCTCACAGAAGTACGATGCAAGTGCTAGGGACCGTTATCCTCGCCCTCCCCGTAGCAATGACACATTTAAACAGAAGAGCCATGAAACCAAACCTGAATCCAAACCTTACACCGCACCGTATGTGAAAAGTCAGGAGCCTTTTACATCACAATATAAGCCGAAACCGAAATTTATGTGTTTTAGGTACCACCAGGAGGGTCATAAGGCAAATGAGTGCCCTAGTCGACCTCCTCCGGCAGCCGTGTCTTTTGCTCACGGCATTGGAGTGTTCAAGAGGACATCGGAGTTTGTTAGAGGCATTTCTTCCGAGGTAAATACACTGCCAGTGCAGAAGGATCCGGAAGGCTTATTCCCTGTCCGTGATGCCTTTAGTGATCACAGGGGACTCGGTTGTGTGGAGTGGGGGGGTAGAAGACATGAGGTGAGAATTTTGCGTGACACTGGGGCATCGCAAACACTGTTGAGAAATTTCACTGGTAAACCTGTAAATACGGCGCGGGTGGTTGTGGTTCAGGGAGTTAATGCAACAAGGTCATACCCGCTTGTAAGAATGAAGATGGAAGTTGATGGTGTGACTCGTGACCTGGATGTAGGAATTGTGGAGAAGTTACCTGTTGGGGGCGTCGACCTCCTTCTCGGCAACGACTTTGCGGGGCCTACTTCTGAGGCTCCACCCTTAGTCGTTGCCGAGAAGCCGGCCGACGTGAGTAGGGAGGAGCAGGAGTGGGTTGAGAAGTGTCAGGTGCAACCTATGGCGTGTGTTGTCACCAGATCTCTTGCATCCAGGGAGTCGCATTCTGGTCAACAGTCTTTAGACAAGGGGAGGAAAGGTACCGAGAAGGGGTTGAAAGTTGATGCGGTTGAGAGTTTAGTATCAACGGACATTCTCGGGGACTCATTATTAGGACCAATGTTCGAGTCTGGAGAAGACCCATTAACTGTTAGTAAGAAGGCAGAGGATGGGCTTAAAAAGACGAAGAGACAGCAACGATACATAGAGAGAGAGCAACGGGAAGCTAAATTCAGTGTAGGAGGGGGGCATGAGTTGTTTCGCAAACACTTAGATAAGCTTGCTCCTTCGGACATTCGTAAATTGCAATTAGAAGACCCGGAGGTTCTTGAATGTGGTACCGGTGCTGTCGAGTTGAAGGAGGACAGTGATGCACAGTCGGGAGATGTAGCAACAAGGTACCCTGACGCGTACCCTATGAGAAATGGGTCGGCGAAGACGGTGGTCCGAAAGTTGCTAGTGTTTTTTTCCCGGTATGGTTACCCGCAGGGGATTCAGTCAGTCCAGGGACCCAACTTCACTTCTAGCCTCTTTGTTCAAGCAATGCCGCAGCATGGGATTGTTGGGGTTGTGTCATCTGCGTATCATCCGGAGAGCCAGGGTGTGTTAGAGCGATGGCACTCAGCCTTAAAATCTGTGCTTCGTTGTTGTTGCTTTGAGAGTGGGAAGGATTGGGATCTTGGCCTGCCATGTGTTTTGTTTGCTGTGCGGGAGGTACCTGGGGAAGGTTTGGGATTCAGCCCTGATGAGCTCGTCTTTGGACACCGTGTCAGAGGGCCTCTCCATATGGTTGAAGAAGTATGGGAGGGTGCAGAAAAACCTTGTTCTATGCTCAAGTGTGTCCTCGACAGTCGAGAACAGATGTTGCGCAGTCTGGAGTTGGCTGGCCGTAATTTGACTAGCTCTCAGGCCCTCAGGAAGGACAGGTACGACCACAAGGTTGAACTCAGGGAGTTGCACGTGGGTCAGGTGTTGATTTTACTGCCCCTTGTAGGTCACCCCTTATCCGCGAAGTACGCTGGTCCTTATAGGGTGGTGGAGGAGCTATCAGACCTGGATTTCTTGGTAGCCACTCCAGACAGACGGAAGCGCAATCAGTTATGTCATGTTAATCTCGTGAAGGAGTATGGGAGGCACCCCCCTGAGCCTCTCACTGTGCATGTGATGACGTTTAGCAGTCAAGGTGGAGAAGGAGAACGGGACAGTAAAGCTCAGGTGGAGGATAACTGGAAGGATAAGAAGTTCAAATGAGCAACTGAGTGTGAGAAGGTGTTTAGAGAAGTAAAACACCTGTTGTGCACTCACCCGATCCTCAGGGCCCCTGACTTTAGCCTACCTTTCCAACTAGCAACGGAGGCTAGTGGTGTGGGGGCTGGTGCCGTCCTTGTGGAAAAGGACGATGATGGGCTGGAGCATCCTGTTAGTTTCTGCTCGGAGAAGCACAATTCGGCCCAGGGGAGCTGCTCTGTTGTCGAGGAGGAGCTGCTGGCGGTTGTGCTTGCGCTGGGGCATTTCGAGGTCTGTGTTCCAGCCTATGGTCCGGTCGTTGTAGTCCACACAGATCATCACCCTCTCAAGTTCTTGGACCAGTTTCACAATCGGAATATGAGGCTGACCAGGTGGTCACTAAGCTTACTGGTATATAACCTGGACATACGCCATATTGCCGGTTGTGACAACGTGGTTGCAGATGGTCGTTCAAGGGTATATGATCCTGGGTAGATTGACACACGGGTAGCCTCCTGCTTTAGTTTGAATAGTATTTTGCGCTTGGTGCTTGTTGGCTCGCGGTTGTAGCCCAGCATATTGGGTCGTAAAGCAGGAGTTGAGCGTTTGGGATAGAAGAAAAAACTAGGCTTGCCCCTATAGTGCAGCCGAAATAAACAAATTAAAAACATAAAAATCAAATTAAAACTCTTTCTTTGATAGTTGAATTTTTTCAGTATGTTATAGCAGTAATTCTGAGTTGCACTCCTCTCAGAATGCTGGGCTAGAGAAGCTCGCTCTTGAGGAGCATAACTACATATGATTTAACCTATTGTGTTGGGGAGGGTTATAATTTTGTAAAATGTTTTGTTGAAGAACTGTGCCAGATATTTTACTGCCGCTGAGTGATGGTAAGTAGAGATATAGCATGGATTCTAACAATCAGATTTTTGTGAGCCTTGGGCCTCTGAGAAAAATCTTGGGGGGGGGGTGACGTTAACCACTCCGTTAGAACCGCATGGCTTGTCCTACAGTGACTCGCTAGGATCGCCAGGGCAGTGGATGTGGCTACAGTTGATGTATTGTTGTGTGCTTTATTTCATATGAAAGCAAACACAAATTGAGATACGCAGAAACACTTAGGGTTAGCGTGGAGGAGGAGAAGGGCCAAGTACGAGGGGCGGGGCGTCACAAAGGTCCGGGCACGGCAGCTGGACGTAAGGGGGCCACTCGTCAGGGGTCCATGGGGGCAGGGCCAGGCGTCACGGTAGTGCTTCGGCAGGAGTCCAAGGGCAGGGGGGCAGTGGACAGCAGGCTCCTTCTCTCTCTCAGGCAAACGACTCCCGGACAGCAATTATCCGGACGGAGCATTTAGGTAGTTATACTCCCGGACATATATCCGGACGGAGCAAGCTACTGAGTGTGAACTGACTTCCTGTAGTTTCAGTCAGTACATACAGTATTTGGGTTATTTCTCTTTGTCAGGTTGCATGATCTCGTATGAATAGGGGCATGGTAAATACATAGAAGTGGGCTATGTTGAGGTTAATAATTACATGAAAAATACATTATGGTGCTTGACATCTCACTGAGGATCTCGTCTGTTTGACCTTTGGTTCTTTCTTATATCATCAAGCCTGATGACGTAATTCGTGATTTCCTTTTCACTCATTATTATGGCTATTTGGACTGTTTATGGAATTATTTTCTTCCGTGGCACTTTATAGCACCATTTCACTTTTTCTTCTCGTCTGGAAGCTTCTTGAGGATGGAGGGCCCCAACGATGTAAATACTCCCAGGGCTCTTTATGTTGAGATTGCATAAACACTTTTTCATCATAGTACTCAGGGGAGGGGGGGGGGGGGGGGGGGGTATTCGGGGAGAAGTTCTGCCTTGGTTATTTGAGTCCTGCCCTGTGATTGGCGGGGCCGCGTAAATTGTTGATTGGAGGGGCTTGACCTGGCCTTCTGGGGGTAACTCACTTGTACGGGGAATTAGAGCATGGGTATAGGGGTCAGATTTCCCGTTCTCTGGAGAATGGGAAATTAATCTATTTCTAAACCCTTTTCTCCTTGTCTCCCTGGATTTCCTTACGGTGGTTATCTTGTGTGGTTGTCCTTTTGGCTCCGTCATTTCAATACCTATGAAGGGTATATTATTTGTGACGTTAACCACTCCGTTAGAACCGCATGGCTTGTCCTACAGTGACTCGCTAGGATCGCCAGGGCAGTGGATGTGGCTACAGTTGATGTATTGTTGTGTGCTTTATTTCATATGAAAGCTTGTGTCATGGGCAGTCCAGAAAGGCTCTTTGTTTTCGCCCATGTCAAGGCTTTATTATTTAATTGCAAAGTATATGTTTATCATTAAGTAGTAATGATAGAAATGAGAGAGAGAGAGAGAGTAGAACAGAGTGAGAGGAGGCGCGTAGTGTTTTGCTATACTCGATGACGTCATAGCTGGCTGGCCTCGTGGGGATTCGTTGAGGGAGTTTTTTACCATGCTTTGTGACGTCATGCTTGGCTGGCTTCTTTAGTATTGGTTGGAGGACTTGTTACCGCTTTTTTCCCACACGGCTCGAGCTAGTGCTAAGTATAATTACAGCCCTCTCGCCACTTTCTCCCTCAGATCTGGTTTCTAGAATGCATCCCTCTTATCCCTTTGATACCTGTGCCCCGCTCTGCACCTGAGAATCTTTTCCTCTGCCTATCTCTCTCATTTTCCATATCTTTCACCACCTTTTATTAATACTATACCCCCTCTGGTTAACTCTGCAAAATCAGCTTTATGCTGGCCAGTTGTATTGTGCGTTAAGGTCTGATATAACCCATGTATGTTAGTTGTTAATATAAGTGGATCACGAAGCATTGGTTGGCATTCATATTGTTTAGTACCGCTTCCTATAATTATTAGTGTTCTGCTGGATTAGATAATGCTAGACTAGGATTCTGATATTATAAGGTATTGTTTCCTATGAGTGCTGGCTTTAGTTAAAAGCTGCACGACATACCTGAGAACTGGAGTTGATTGAGTAAATTCTAGTCTGTGTGCCATTGAGAGTAGAGCATGCACGAATGAGGGCTTTTTGCCTATACCATTCTGCACTGTTCTAAGCTCGTTGTTTGTCTTTGAGGTACGCCAGGAGAACGCTTAATACTTCGGTATTAAGGTTTCTCAAGAGAGCTACCCTTCCCTATAACGTAATATTTGACGCACAGACTTGAGATTTGCACTAGGCTATGCGGCATGCCATGCGCACCAGTATCTCGTATCATTGACTCTAGCTAGACTTTGTCAGTCACAGTAGACATTAAGTATATTAACCTAATTACTCTTATTATGCATGCCTGTTTATGATTACACAAGCATTTCGCAGCCTAGTTTGATGTATGGAGACACAAACGACTTAGGCTCTTTTTGTTGATAGGAATACTGCATTGTCGTGGCGATTATTATTGTTGTAGCGTTTAGGATATTCTTGGCCCCGACTGCATTATATATCCTGCCTTTTGTGTGCATAGCCTGCACGAGCATTGTTCCGCTGCCGGCCTTTTTGGGTTCCATTTCCGATTCGAGCATCTTGATAACATCTAACATTTAAAGAAGATTCCTTGTTGGTGTTGAAGGACTTTAGTGCACTTTCTTTCATGCAGGAGTGCCTGATATTTATTGATTAAAGTAACGTAAGCTGTAACTTCTCTTACCACCTTACTTTGCATACCATAACCAAGCACCTTCGGTTATAGGTAGTAATAGGCTGTTTTCACATAACATTAAGCCTAGAGTAGACGCACATTTATTGAGAGTTTAATAACCTATTATTGCATATAGAACTCTGTAGAGTATTTGTGTTCTTTGTTCACTGGGAATATACATCAGAGGTTGGATCTAGCGCTTTCCGTTGTAGCATTTATGCCATTACTAGTCCAATGAATAAGAGCCCTGATATATTTAAACCTCAGTCGTAACATATTATAAACACATTAATCACCCTTTTCAAACCCATAAATGTGTAGAATTTAGAATAACCCTCTTTGAAGCTTACGTAAAGTTGATAACTGGAGCCAGGGCCTCCAACAAATATCCTACATCGATTGGTAGGATGGGCCTCTTTCCTGACGGAGCAGCGGGGTCATCTACAAACTTGACGTTGACATATTGGTAGCTTTGTACCCCTAAGTAGAGCGTTGGTTTGTAGTGGAACCTTGGAAGACAGAGAATGATGTGATTGACCACTTTCAAGTTTGGGGCTATAAGGAAGTTGGGACCGTAAACATCAATATTAAACAAAAATGCAACAATAATGTATGTTTCTGATGGATAGAAAGTATGTTGAATTTAGTTTCATGTACTGTATGTATAAGTGTACTATGACCGTATGTTAGTTGTTAGAGAAAGTACTAACTTGGGGTGTGTGGCTTCAGGGATATTTCAAATTATCATGTCAAAGTATTTATATCACTTATCACGGCAGGCCATATTGTACACTCGGATGCCATAGTTTCTAGCCCAGTCATAATTATTCCTAGATTTCACCTATTTCTAATAAGTTATAAAAGTATATTTCTGGAAACCAATGTATGAATATATTATTCTATAAATCAACTATAGGACTACAGTATACAGTATATACTATGTAATGAAAAGCAAATTGTATCCAAAAATAAATATGGATAGTTATTATTGAATAACGAAAATTTTATAATTTTATATGTGTAAGAAGGCAGGATGCCTTTAAAGAGTGACTCCCCCAAACCCAAAAGAGTGATAGAGAGCCATATTCAAGGGACGTTGGGACCAAACTGCCTGGACACACGAAGTATAAAAGAGTGTAGGTCATAGGATGAAGAAAGAATTGATTAAGGGAGAGAGTTCTTGAGTTCACTTGTTGAGTAGACTAAAGACTGAGAAAATTCGTTAATTCTTGGGTTGGAGAGCTGGACAGAATAGGAATGAGATTGTGTTGATAGGCAGGTGACTCCCACTCACCGTATGAGAGGCGGCATGCACTGTGAGAGCTCCAAAGAACACTGATTATTGTTATTAGCGATAGAAAAGTGAAAGAGAAACAACATTGCGGTGTGTAGACAGAGATTATAGGGAACTAGTAAGAGGAATCGAGTTGATGAGGCGAAATGCTTTTGACTCTATCCTTTCGAGAAGTGCGGTATGGGTGGAATCTTCCCATACAAGGGAACAATACTCGATTCATGAGTGCACTGTGCCCCTATACAGAGCAAGAAGCTGTGGCGGGTTGAGGAATCCACAGAGATGGCTGAACGCACCTAACTTCTGAGAAGCTGTTTTAGCAAGACTGATAATATGATCTTTCTAAGCAAGGTCAGGAGAAAAAGAAGCACCAAGAATATTGATAAAAGATGAAGTGTTTTGTTGAAGAATAAGGGAAAGATGAGTGGAAGACCGTGATGGGTAAAAAGAAGGAGCAATTTGGTTTTGGAATCATTTAAAGATACAAGATATTCTCTGCACCAATCTAATATAGTTGATAGATCAGAAGATAAACATGCTATGGCCCAATAACGTAAGTTTTGGAGTGATTGCAGGCTGGGTCACTGTGGAAAACTAGTTGAATAGTGTAAGGTAGAATCATGAGCATATGAGTGGATAGGACTAGAGGTAAAGTTGAGAAGACAATTTATGAATATTATAAAGAGAACGTAGGAACGCTAAAAGCAGTAACAAGAAATAGGGTGGTCAGTATGGAAGTGAAGAAGTCCTTGCATGACAGTGTGGTAATCCCGACACTGACTTACGGAAGCGAAGCATGGACGTTGGTTGAGAGACTCAGACCAAGAGTGAGAGCAGTGGAAATGAATTACCTAAGGAGTGCGTGCGGAGTTACATGGAGGGATAGACAGACTAATGAGGAAGTAAGAAGGAGGTGTGGTGTGGAGGTAGATGTGCTGGAAAGTGTGAAAAGGAACAACTTGAGATGGTTCGGCCATATGGAACGTATGGAAAGCGAGAGAATGACTAAGAGGGTGTACGAGAGCGAGGTGGAGGGACAGAGGGGGAGAGGTAGACCGAATATGAGGTGGAAGGATGGAGTGAGGAACTACATGAATGAAGGCGGTGCTGGTTGGGGGGAGGGGCGTCGACTGACTGGGGACAGAGGTGCATGGAGGCGGTTCGTTCGTGGCCACCCCTTCGGGGATCACGGCGTCAGGCAATAGATAGATAGATAGATAAAGAGAACTGGAGACAGGACAGAACCCTGAGGAACACAAGAGTTGATAGGTTGAGAGAGTGAGCGATAGCCGTCCATTACCCCAGCCATGGAACAGCCGGAAAGGAAATTAGAGATAAAGGCACAGATGGAGGGATGGAACCTAGGGAGAGTAGATTAGAAAAATAGATTTGAGCAGACTCTATTGAAGGTTTTCCATATATCTAGCGCAATATAGAATGTCTCACTGAAGCCCTGAAAGGAAGATGAACAAGAGTTGGTAAGATAAGAAAGAAAACCATACTGGCAATCTGAAAGTAAATTATGGGAAGATAAGTGCTTCAAAATATCTTAATTAAGAATAGTTGTAAACACTTTAGAAATGGAAGAAATGAGAGCAATTGGCCTATAGTTGGAGGGTTGACAACGGTCACCCAGGTGGAATTAGAGCACATTTCCAGCAAGAAGGAAAGACATTAGAGGAAAGACAGAGACGAAAGAGTTTGCCTAGGCAGGGAGTCAGCATGGAAGAACAGGTTTTGAGTACAACAGGAGGAACACCGTCCGGTCTGTACGCCTTCTTAGTATTAATTACAAGGAGGGCAGAAACTATATCCTTAGAAGAGATTATGATATTAATTTTGGCATAAGTAGGTGAGAGGGAGGAATAGCACCGGCATCATCTAAGTTGGAGTTTTTCGCGAAAGTTTGAGTGAAGAGTTAGCTTTGTCAGAGGAAGATGTAGCTGTGGTGTCGACAGAATGGAAAAGATGAGGAAAAGATCTATTTATCTATTGCTGACGCCGTGATCCCCAAAGGGGTGGCCACGAATGAACCGCCCCCATGCACCTCTGTCCCCAGTCGTCGACGCCCCTCCTCCCAATCAGCACCGCCTTCATCCATATGCTTCCTCACTCCATCCTTCCGCCTCTCCTTCGGTCTACCTCTCCCTCTCTGTCCTTCCACCTCGCTCTTGTACACCTTCTTAGTCATTCTTTCGCTTCCCATACGTTCCATATGGCCGAACCATCTCAAGGTGTTACTTTTCACACTTTTCAGCACATCTACCTCCACACCACACCTCCTGCTTACTTCCTCATGTGTCTGTCTATCCCTCCATGTAACTCTGCACGCACTTCTTAAGTAACTCATTTCCACCCCTCTCACTCTTGGTCTGAGTCTCTTCTCAAACGTCCATGCTTCGCTTCCGTATCTCAGTGTCGGGAATACCACACTGTCATGCAAGGACTTCTTCACTTCCATACTGACCACCCTATTTCTTGTTACTGCTTTCAGCATTCCTACAACCCTCTTCCCCTGTTGCACCCTCTCCCGCACTTCTTCATCCATAGTCCCATCTTTACCCAACACACTGCCCAGATACTTAAATGAGCTGACAATCTCCATAGCCTGACCGTTCAACTTCACCTCACACTGTTCCAAACACATTTACCAGACCCTGCAACTCCCATTCATTATCACTCATCAGAACTGTTTCATCAGCAAACAGCAGTACTGGTAGCTTCCACTCATTTTCCTCCCTTATCAGCGATACACCAACATCCACTGCTCTTCCTAGTAATTCTTTCATGACTCCATCCATATACAGTATATTGTATAGTAAACAACCACGGGGACATCACACACCCCTGTTTCAACCCAACATTTAGGTCAAAGAACTCGCTCTGCTCATTTGCCACACGTACTGCCGCCTTTGCACCCTCATACATGCTCTTTAATGCTTTCAGCAACTTGCCAATTACTCCGTATATTTTAAGTAGTTTCCACATACCTTCTCTATCCACTCTGTCATAGGCCTTCTCCAAGTCCATAAAGGCAACATGCACCATTTGTTGCTATGGCAATATAATTGTTGGAGAGGTTTTTGGCTAGATGCCAAAAAGCTTGGGAATAGAGTTAAGAGTTCAGAGCAATTATTATTGATGAAAAAGTGTTTGTTGAGTCAAAGAACAGATTTGGTTTGAATCCGGGGAGAAACAAAAAGTACTAGATTCTTGAGTTTGAAGGCGACGGTACGATTTGAATGTTTTTTATTGTGGATAGCAGTAGAACAAGCTTGAGCTTACCAAGATTTTTGTGAGTGAGAAAAATAAAATGGAAAGTATGCTTCCATGCCCGAGAGGATTACCTTAGTAATGTGCTTGGCACTCTCTGAGGGTTTCTGGCCACGGAAACAAAAATCGTTTCAGGGAATATCGAAGAAGTACTGCCGAAGAGCGTCCCAGTCGGCAGCGCCAAAATGCCATAAGCACCGCCAGCTGGGAGGGTTAAAAGGCAGTACTGGAGATAGGACAGGTAAAGAGATAATGTTATGATATAGGGGGCTCATAATTCTTTATGAGTGGACTAGTGGCTATGGTATCCAAGTGTATTTGCTATCATTACTATCAGTATTTCAAGAATAACTGGAATAGATCGAAAGTGTCAGATGTATGGGAAGGGTATTTTTAAAGTATGGGATTATGGAGAGTGAAAGAAGAGAAAGGCCCACATAAGAGAGAAGTATGATTTGTACAGATTGATTGTAGATTTCTCCAACCTGATTGATATATAATTTATCAACCTCATAGAATCGGCGTTTATTTATATTTCACATCTCTTCAGTAAAAGTATATAAAATAATGTATCACAAAAACAAAATACTGTACCTTTATTATAAATGTTTGTATATTAGTGAACTAGTAGTATAAAACTAATAACAACAATTTTGCAATAATTTCAAGCTGTTCCATGCACAATGTAAACAGCCTTTGATAAATATTTCGCATAGCATATTATATGGAATATTTTCTGTATAAGTCTATTAACTATAACTGAAGAAAAATATGCACAGGAGGCTATTTAGAATGTTGTATGTAAGTATGTATATACTCTGGCACCTTCTCATTTTTTTTTTTTTTTTTTTTTTTTTTTTTTTTTTTTTTTTAATGGGGGTGGCCGACTCGAGACAGAGCCCGACTAGGGACATCACAACATATCAGAAAAATAAAACTCAAAATCTTACACACATCTAGGTCGCCCAGGAGAAATACCCAGAGACCCAGGCCCATTTGGAGTCCCCCAGCAAAAGATTCCCAGGTCCCAGATCCCCCAGAGAGGTGCCAATTTCCGTAGGCAGACCCGCAGCGAAGCTTTACCACCACAAGCCCACCCACCATGTTTCCAGGAACACCCTCCATTACCACCAGCTCCCCAGGCTAAGCGCCTGATGAACTACTATCTAGTCCAACTGGCGCATGACCCTCTCTCCCAAACGACCGCGTTTACATTCATCTATTCACAAGCATTCTCCATTCATTCCTGTTTATTACCACTTCCTTTGCCTGATCTATAGTCATTCCTCTATCATCCAAAGCTTGTCTTACACAGTCTCTCCATCTCAATGGGGGTCTTCCTGCCCTTCTATCTCGCTTTGTATCTGACTCACATATTCTCTTTGTAAGCCTTTCATCTTCCATTCGTTCAACATGACCATACCAGCTCAGCACCCTTCTGTCCACTCTGGCTGACAAATGTTCCTGCTGCCCCACTCTCCTACATATCTCTTCATTCCTCAATCTGTCTCTACGAGTAACTCCACACATACTCCTCAAGCAGCTCATCTCCATCATATCCATCTTTCTTGTCTCCTTTTCCTTCAGAGCCCATGTCTCAGCCCCATACATCACTGTTGGCACAACAATTCCTTGATACATTGCACTTTTTATTTTCATTCCGAGATTTCTCATCTTCCACATACTTCCCATTGCTCCGAAAACCTTCCTTCCTTCACACACTCTCTGTTTTACCTCCATTTCCATACCTCCACTCCTGCTTATCGTTCCTCCTAGATATTTAAAACACTCTACTTGTTCCAATATTTTCCCATCCAGCCTCACATCTAGATTCACCTTACGATCGGGGTACCCCTATTACACACCATTACTTTACTTTTATTGACGTTCACCTTCAGTTTCCTCCTCCAACAAATCACACCAAACTCTTTGACTTCCCGCTGCAATTTCTGCAATTCAGAATGTTACTTAATATTTTGCTAACGTGTAAGTGTTCAGATTTCTATAGTGGTAATTTAACAAATATGTAAGCCTCTTTACTCTCACCAGAGGATAAGTTATTGAGGAAGGGGTTTTATTACACTATTTCACTATTGTTTATTTGCATTAGTAAAGCAAAGAAGAACAAAGAAGACATACAAGTGATCCTTTATAACACACACCCACTCACCTATAGAACTTATCAGGGAAGAGTTGATAGGTGGAGGTGAAGACAAGGCCTCTGTGGGGGTCCCAGGAGGCCACCAGGAAGGGTCCACACACACCGGGGCAGAAGGGCAGAGCCACACTAAAACTTACCCTTAACACAACCACCAGCATTATTTAATCAGTAACTATCATAACACTTTAGACCCCGATACTCAAAACAATAATTTTATAGTGCTTATCTCAATATCAAAAAGAAATGCAATACTAATGTACGTTTTTTGATGGATAGAAAGTATGTTGAATTTAGTTTCATGTAGTGTATGTAATACTATGTAATGCTATCTATATGGTCTACATACTCTTAACACATTAAGGGGAGATGGACCGTTTTTCTGGCCCCCCTTCTTCCTCGTGTTTAGCCCCATTAGTTTGTAATTTTAAGACCTTTCGCCCCATTTCTTTGTCAATATTAAGACCTTTAGTGCTATTTAGGTGACGATTTTTTCCTGGCGAACGATAGTAAGCCTGTAATTTTGGAAGAACCGGCCCTCGGCCGGGACATATTTTTACCGAAAAATTTACAAATTAATCTAGAAGGGGGATCTAATGGATGTTGTTTTTAAGCTTGATAGATGTCTAAAAAGGAAACTAAATATATTTTAAATAAATATATATATGACCAAATAAATACGCCCAACCCCCTTAAGGATAAAATGGTACAATCGGATACCATAGTCTCTAGTCCACTCAGAACAATTAGTGAACCCACTATGTTTATATTTATTCAATCATAACTACCTAGATTGAATTTTGGATAGAACTTGCTTTTTCAATAAATAGTATAAATTGTTTTTTAATTGATGTATAGGAAATTACGTACCTAAATTCGTTTCCAGAAATATACTTCCATAATAAGAAATAAGTGAAGTCCTCGAATATTTATGGGTGGGCAACAAACTACGGTATCCGTGTATTCGTGTCTAAGATATAATCTGGCTGATATTAAACGATTATATTCAACTTGGAAGAATTGTTATGAAACAAAGGGGGTATACACTTTATTGAATAATACTTTGACTTCCAAAATTATTTCCTAACTGGATGAAATTGTCTAATGATAGCCAAAGTAAAAGAAAGAAACGTGTCCTGGTATTCTGAAATGGTTTAACGTGGCATAGTAATTCTAGCGCTAGTAATACGTATGTATTATAACTAACAAATATTAGGGTTCTATGTAAGAGTAATTTATGAGATCGTGGGCAAAGGGTAATTTGTTATTTCATTGCTTTGGTAGCCTCTCACATTGCCGTAATTAATAGCATATTTAATTATGCAGAACTAGGTTGTTGTTGTTGTTGTTGTTGTTGTTGTTCCCCAAGCTGCCTGGCCGAACAGCCCCAAGGCCCCGAGCAAGGCCAAGGCCATAACCGAGCGCCCCCACAGAACTCTCCCCGCCGACCACAATAAAGCCTGGGTGACCGAAGCCACTCCATGGCGGGGAGCTGAGGAGGGCTCGGAAACGCCCGGGAAACCAAAGCCCCACCCAGGGCCCTGTGTCCCTCAGCAATTATGAAGAGAAAGTTGAGGGGCAAGGGAAAAATGTGACGCTTTGGCTTCCAATCTTGGTAGATTGGGAGGTCAATCCACGTTAGAGACGCCGTCACTTGAGATATAGAAAATATATAAGTAAAAGGAACAGTCAGAGTAAGCTATGGGTATGGCAGAGATTGCTCAGTTCTCACTCTGATAGACCAGCCCATCACCACATGACTAGAACCCAATCCTCTCATCAGCTAGGAAAGGCCCTAGAAAGTCGCCTTTGGCGGGGGGATAGCTCTCCTATTTCAACCCTTTTCGGGGTTGGGCACCCGCCCAATGACTAATATTAGACCTTAATAATGTTTAAAATAATTAGCAACAATTAAATAAATCAAAGACATGTTCCTTGCAACCGCTTCTTCATGTTTATCTTTAAGTACAACGTGTGTGCATGTGTTGTTTATTTGCGCTCGTACACACACGTGGGTGTGTGTAGGTGTGTTTATGTGTGTGTGTGTGTTTTTTTTTTTTTTTTTTTTTTTTTTTTTTTGTAGGTGTGTGTGTGTAGGTGTGTGTGTGTGACCCTGCATAATATTGCACTCGTACATAATTACGTGTGGGTGTTTATAATTCACGGGTTGGGTAGAGGATAAGGAGAGATAACACAAACTCACTATTCATATTAGTTATTTCAGTTGTAAATTTAACAATAATGATGGTACTAACTACAGTATACAAGGAGGGAAATTAATGTATTCATGTTTGTTGTGTTAAAACTACTATGCCAAAATATATAGGTTCGTGACACAATATATATGCATTTTAGTTAATGTATACAATAGTTTATTCTGAAAGTCTTTGTAATATAGTATACCGATACAAAATAGCACTCTAGTTGATTTTCTAGGAAAACAATATTTAACTCGCATGGCGGATTTTGCAGCATTTCTAGATTAAGCATCAATGAACTATTGAAATAGCGGGTGACTGGTTGAGAGTCTGGTGTGTAGCAATAAGACGGAGCAGCAGAAAGTTAGTGACTTTGAGGTTGGAATATACTGTATATGTTGAAGGTGGCAGGTTGGGAGTGTGGTCAGTAGAAACAGCCTCCTCTGCCACAACAAGAACTTGTCGATAATTTACCTGGTAATAGCTGATGTTGTCTTAAGATTGAGCATCATAGAGTTGGTTATATTGAGGGTTGAGTAGAGGTGCTGTAAGTGGCTGGCTGGGAGTCTAGTAAGTAATAAGAGTTTCATCCGCCACAACAGGAGCTTTTCTGTATGAGCTGTGTCCACCAGGGCTGTCAGGAAGGCTGGATCATCACTAACTGCTAATATCGTCATGCACCACGACCCTTCATTTACCTAGAGAGTAATAATTCCCAATAATATGAGCAGATCACGAGAAACATGAAAATATATTTCTGAAAAGTTGGTAAAGTTTATCAGGAAGTCTGATGTATATCAGGGATCGAATAATATGTTTTAAGGTACATATACTTTTATAATCTTAAAATGTCTCCCAACCTGTATCTCCCCCCACAACATAATACCTAACAACAGTCCTCTGTGGGTACCCCGGCACAGAAACAATTGGAAATCAAGCAAAATAATATCAAAATAATAATTAAAGCTTACATAAAGTATATAACTGAATCTGTAACATTTTACCATCCAAATTGTCTGATTTTTGAAATAAATGATATTATAACTGTATTTAGGCTTAGTAAATGACTTACCGTTTGTGCCTGAATGACAAACTCCAGTATTCGTGCCTGGGTTATATTAGCGTCCTGGCTAGTGTCTATAATCTCACACACCACCATTCCGCCCATCAGGGGTAGCTCATCTGAAACAATCTGAAACAATGGAAGCGCAGTCCATTATATACACTTATACATTATATCAGTACACTACATACTAATCAAAACTATGAGTATTGTATATATTATGTGCTGAACTCTTTGTCCTTACCACTGCACGATGTGTACAGGAAACTAAAATATTCCTGAGTGGTTTCTTTAAAGACTTTTCGTTTACTGGTTAAGAGAGAGAGAGAGAGAGAGAGAGAGAGAGAGAGAGAGAGAGAGAGCGAGAGAGATAATAGGGTAACGTTTGCCAGTCAGAGGGAGGAAAATTATCTTCTTAATTGTGTTGTGTATGAAGGAGACAAAAGGTAGGTTGCCTGTGCGATGGTCTCTCCTAAAGCCAAAAGAGTGATAGAGCCAAAGTCAAGGGACGTTGGGGCCAAAATGCCTGAACAAACAAAGTTTAAAGCAGTTTAAGTCAGAGGATGGAGGAAAGATTGATTGAGGGAGAGAGTTCCAGAATTAACTTGTTGAGTAGAAGAAAGACTGAGCAAATTTGCCAAATCTTGGGTTGGAGAGCTGGACAGAATAAGACTGGGAGTGTGTTGAAAGGCCGCAAAGGAGAGGGCATGCACTGAGAGAGGTCTGAAGAACATTGATAGTTGCAATAGCGATAGAAGAGTGAAAGAGATGCAACATTGCGGCGTGTAGAAAGAGATTGTAGGAAACAAGTAAGGTTTCTATCCCTCTACCTGTGTCACTGGTTGTATACTTTCATTAAAAAGGAAAGTATACAACCAGTGTGTCCTCCCTGTACTAATTTATGGATCAGAAACTTGGAGTATAACAAAGTGTCTAGAACGTAAACTTAGGAGTGCCCAAAGAGGAATGGATAGGACATTGTTAGGTATAACTTGGAGAGATAAGAAGAGAGCCTCTTGGATAAGAGAACAAACAAAAGTAGAAGATATTCTCAGTACCATAAGGAAGAGGAAATGGTCCTGGGCAGGTCATAATTATATGTATAAGAGGTGATAACAGTTGGAAAACTAGAGCAACATAATTGGAACCTAGGGATGGAGCTAGAGGAAGGGGTAGACAGAGAACTAGATGGAGGGATGAGGTCCGAAAGTTTGCTGGGGTAGGATGGAACAGACTAACATCTGACCGGTTGGAGTGGAAACGTTTGGGAGAGGCCTTTGTCCTGCAGTGGACTAACCCAGGCTGATAATGATGATGATGATGATGATCTGTGTCTTTATCTCTAATTTTCTTTCTGCCTGTTCCATAGCTGCGGTTCTGGATGGTCATCGTTCACCTCCTCAACCTATCAACTCCGGTGTTCCTCAGGGCTCTGTACTAACTCCAATTATATGTCTAATATTCATTAATGATCTTCTCAACTATACTTCCAGTCATATCCATTCATATGCTGATTACTCTACCTTACACTATTCTACTTGTTTTTCAGAATCCCCCCCAGCAAGCAATCACTCAAAAAGTTATATGATGATGCCATAAAACACTTATCTTCTGACCTATCAACCATTTCCATTTCGGGCAGAAAGAATCTTGTTGCTTTCAATGCTTCCAAAACACAGTTTCTCCATTCATCCACCCGTCAAGAACTTCCAAAGGACTTTCCCTTATGCTTCAACAATACTAAAATCAACCCTTCATCTTCTCTCGGTATTCTCGGTGTCTCCTTATCTTCTGATATCACTAGGAAAGACCATATTACCACCCTTGCTAAATTGGCTGGGTGTGCTCAACCGCCTCCGGGGGTTCTTTACCCCTGCACAGCTTCTTGCTCTGTACAGAGACACAGTGCGTTCATCTATTGAGTGTGTGGAGGATCCACTCAAACAGTACTTCTTGACAAAGTAGAAAAGAAAGCCTTTCGTCTCATTAACTCAACTCCACTCACCGACTCTCTGCAATCTCTCTCTCTTTGCCGCAATGTTACATCTCTCTCGCTATTCTACCGTTATTACAATAATCAGTGTTCTTCAGAGCTCTCTCAATGTATACCACCTCTTTTACATAGAGTACATCGCACCCATCTTGCAACACAATCCCACCCCTACTCTGTGCAACTCCCCAACCCAAGAGTGAAACGATATTCCCAATCTTTTTTTCTATTCAACAGCTGAGCTCTGGAACTCTCTCCCTGAATCCATCTTCCGCTCATCCTATGAGTTAAATTACTTCAAACTCCGTGTGTCCAGGTCTTTTGGTTCGAACATTCCTTGATTTCGGCACTGTCACTCTTTCAAATCTGGGGAAGGCACTCATCACAGGCAATTCTTCTTTTTGTCTCCCTCATTCACATAGTAAAACAAAAAATAACACAAAACAACATACACTTTTGGCTTTGAATTGAGGATAGATATAGTAGGAGGGTAATGAGAAGGGTTTGCTGTCTGTTGCCTTAGACAACTGAGTTTCCTACTGTTGTTTCCTAAGTTCCGTGCCTCAGTAGATAATAATCCACTATAGCTAAGTAAATAGGTACAGTACAGCAAGTTAATGAACCTTGGCGTTGGCCTTCAACACTGATAGTTAAATTTGAACAATATTTAGTAGTAACAAATACACACTCACTTAAAGGCAGGTTGCCTGTAACGAGTGTCTCCCCCAAAGCCAAAAGAGTGACAGAGCTAAATTCAAGGGACGTTGGAGCCAAAATGCCTGGACACATAAAACTTAAAACAGTTTATATATGTCATAGGATGAAGGAAAGATTGATTGATGGAAAGAGTTCTGGAGTTCACTTGTTGAGTAGAAGAAAGACTGAGCAAATTTGCTAATTCTTGGGTTGGAGAGCTGGACAGAACAAGAGTAGGATTGTGTTGAACGGTAGGTGCCTCGCACTCGCCGCACTGAGAGAGCTCTGAAGAACACTGATTGTTGCAATAGCGATAGAAGAGTGAAAAAGATGCAACAATGCAGAGTGTAGAAAGAGATTGTAGTGAACTAACTAGAGGAAGTGAGATGTTGAGGCGAAATGCTTTTGAATCTCTTCGTTCGAGAAGTGCGGTATGGATGGTGCCTCCCCACACATGCAAATAATACTCAATACAGGGGCGCCCTGTGCCCCGATACAGAGTAAGAAGCTGTGCGGGGGTAACGAACCCACGGAGACGGTTGAGCTCACCTAACTTTTGGGGATTTGCTTTGTGGCAATATGATCTTTCCAAGAAAGGTCGGATTAAAAAGATACACCTAGAATATTGAGAGAAGATGAAGGGTTGAGTTGTGTAATGTTGAAGAATAGCTGATAGTCTTGTGGAAGATTGTGATGGAGAGATAGAGGGAAAAACTGAGTATTGGAGGCATTGAGAGTAACAAGATTTTCTCTGCCCCAATCAGAAATAATTTATAGTTCAGATGATAGACATTCTATGGCCTTGTCATGTTTGCTTTGGAGTTCTTGCAAGCTAGGTTGATGTGTAAAATTAGTTGAATAGTCTAAGGTAGAGTATTCAGCATATGAGTGGATAGGACTAGAGGTACAGTTGAGTAGATCATTAATTAATATTAGAAAGAAAATTGGAGACAGGACAGAACCCTGAGGACCACTGGAATTGATAGGTTGAGGAAGTGAGCGATAGCCATCCGCAATGGAGCGGTTTGAAAGAAAATTTGAGACAAAGGCATAGATAGAATGATAGAAACCGAAGGAAGGTAGTTAGGAAATTAGAGATTTGTACCGGACTCTATCGAAGGCTTTTGATATATATAGCTGCAATAGAGAAAGTCTCTGAAGTCCTGAAAGGAATTCAGTGAGACTGACCAAGAGTTAGTAAGATAAAAAGATCACCAGTAGAACGACCCTTAAGGAAAGCCATACTGGTGGTCTGAGAGTAGGTTATGGGAAGATAAATGCTTAAGAGATTTTGAGGTAAGAATAGTTTTAAAAACCTTAGAGATGCAAGAAATGAGAGCAATTTGACGATAGTTGGACGGTTGAGAGCGGTCACCCTTCTTTGGGAAGTTTTTTTTAGAACAACAGGAAGAACACCAACCGGTCCGTACACCTTCTTAGTATTCAGCCCAGAGAGGGCAGAAAGTACATCCTTATAAGATATTATGATCTTAGGCATGTTAGTGTAAGAGGGATGGAGAAGGAGGTATAGCGCCAGAATCATCCAAGGTGGAGTTTTTAGCAAAAGTTTTTTGTCAGAGTAAGAAGTGACAGTGGTACTGTGAGAGCGAAAAGAGGAGGGAAAGACGAGGAAGTGTTTTTTTCTTGATGCCAAAAAGCTTGTGAAGAGGTAGAGTTGGAAAGTTCCACGCATTTGTTATTGATGAAAAAGTTTTTGGCGAGTCGAAGGACAAATTTGGCTTGATTACGGGCAGAGACATAAAAAGTACGGGATTCTTGTGAGTTTGAAGGCAACGGTACTGTTTGAATGCTTCCTCCTTATTGCGGACAGCAGTATAACAAGCGTGAGTAAACCAATATATTTGTGAGTTAGTTTGAGAGAAAGAAAATAGGACGTATGCTTCCATGCCCGAAAGGATTACCTCAGTAATGCGCTCGGCACTCTCTGAGGGTCCCCGGCCCCGGAAGCAAATATAATTCCATGGGAAATCAAAGAAGTACTGCCGAAGAGCCTCCCACTTAGCAGCACCAAAATTCCAGAAGCGCCACTGGCTGGGAGGGTAGGTGACAGAGATAAGGTTATGATCGGAGGAGCCCAACGGAAGGAGAAGAGTTACAGTGTAAGCAGAAGGATTAGTGTTTAGAAATAACTCGAGAATGTTGGGCCGATCTCCAGGGCGGTCCGGGATAGGGGTGGGGTGCTGAATTAACTGCTCTAGGTAAATTAGGATATAAGAGATGTAGGCTTGTTCACCAGGTTGGTCAGTGACATGAGAGGAGAGCCATTGGCAGTGGTGAATATTGCAATCTCATAAGATGGAGATTTCAGAGAGGGAGAGAAGGTTAGAATGTGTTCCACTTGAGAAGTAAAATAGTCAAAGAATTTTGGATAGTCAGCAGAAGTAGCGGAGAGATAAACAATACAGATGTATTTAGTGAGAGAGTGATAAGATAGCTTAAGCCAGAGAGTTAAGAATTCAGAAGAGTCAAAGTTGGGAACACGAGAGCAAGAAAGATTGTTGACTAAGCACACACAGCATCGACCTTTGTCTTTGAATTGAAGATAGAGATAGTAGGAGGATTAAAAAAAGGGTTTGCTCTCTGTTGTCTTAGACAACTGTGTGTTGGTGAGAAAAAGGTATTAATATAGGCCTATACCGAACTCAAATATGACAGTATCCTTCCATTTTTAATTATATCCCAGATGCTTCAGAGCTTGGTGATAAAGGTTCAAAGATTCAAATAGGTGTATAGTGATAAGTGCTCATGGATGTACGTTTTATCAACACCTAATAATGCCACAAACTATGGAGCATCTACTGCTTATTATTGACACTGACAATATCAGCTTGATTTTTTTTTTTTTTTTTTTTTTTTATCTGATGCACTGGATACATATTATACAGTCTTCGTCAAGAATACTTGAACATCTATTGATATCTACAAGACGGTGAACGATAATTGTGAAACTCAGTAGTATCATCTTTGTGGCTCAAGCAATTTATTTAGAGTAATTCGCCAGTGTATCCTAAGAGTGCTTCCAAATACTGTCCAGGAATTCTATACCATGACTGTACATACGAATTTTAAATCGCATGTATCACTAAGTTTGCAACGAAAGTTACTAGTAAGTTGCTAGCAAGTAGAATCTACAATATTGTGCAAAATAATAATAAACTAATCAAAATATAAATATAAAGTTGTTTGACTAACCATGATATTTTATTTAACAGCATCTAGCTATATGTCAATGTTAGGCACTAAATATAAATGAAAGCCTCTAGATCTTGGAGTAAAGTAGCTATATTGACATCACATAATATGTTGTCAATATGGCGTGGGGCACTTGGTAGCCTATTTATGGCAGAAGTGGTGGATCCCACAAATACGACAGACGGTGAAAACGGTATTGAGAAAATGCTTAGTTTGTAAAAGATTTCAGGGTAGGCACTGTTCTCCAAAAATGCACCTCCTTTGCCTAGCTTCAGAGTTACACCCAGTGATCCCTTTTCGGTAACCGGTGTAGATTATTCCGGTGCCTTGCAAGTGAAATATAATCCCACTATTAAAGCATACATAGTCTTATATACTTGTACCATTACCAGGGCTATACATTTATAAATAATTACAAATTTATTTTGCGAAAGTTTTATGTATGCTTTCCGTAAATTTGTAAGCAGACAAGGCTTTCCGCAATTAATTTTAAGTGATAAGGCAAGTACATTCCAAAGTGCGGCTAAACTCTTAACCAAGATTTCTGAAGATCCGGTGGTTCAGAAATATAATCTAGAGCATCAATGTGAGTGTCGCTTTATCCTCGCCAGAGCTCCTTGGTTTGGAGCGATATGGGAAGGATTAACTCCTAAACTGCGAAGCCATGGTAGTTCAAACCCTCCCGCCAAGCAAAGATATTTGGTTCTATTCTGACGAAAATCGTTGTATGTAACCTATATATTATTATTACTTATCCATATGCGCCTATTTTACTTTTAATATGAACATATGAACATTTAAGAGCAATAACAGAAGTAGGAATAGTATTTGGGGGGTGAAAAACATGTATTATTGCCGACCGATCGTATCAGGATCAGGAGGGGAGAGCAGGCACGACGTATATCCTCTCTCTCTCACTTCCTGGTCGATACTGACGTCTTGCAAGTGAAGTCTCTCTGTTGCTAGGATCTCTAACTGCCTCCCCTGTGACCTTACATATGTAGGAGTGGTAGCAAGTAATGGAGAGAAATTATCTCACCTAATCACAAATTGCTTTGTTTGAGTGCCACTGGGGTGTTTTCTAAGTTTTTTTTTATCCTCTGGATCTATTGAGTACGGTCGCAGTGCACCAAAAAAAAACTCTATTGAGGACGGTCATAGTTTTGGGGTTAATAGGGATAGTGAAAGCTGTTATGAAAAATATCCTCAGTAGAGCATTGGTCACATTAGAGGAATTGCAAACTATTCTTTGTGAAGTTGAAGCCTGAGTTAATGACTGACTATTAGGCTATGTATCTGGTGAGATAGATGATATAACCCCATCAATCCTCATATGCAGAGAGGTAGACAATTGTTGACATTTCCAAAGGAGGTGATAAGGGATGATCAATTATCGGATACCTCTTTTCAGCATAATAAGAGTTTGACTGTGAAGTATTACTACATGAAAAAACTGTCTAAAGATATGTGGAGACGTCGGCTATCAAAATCTCTTTTAGCATTGAGAAAGACTCATAAATGTCACTTGCAGTCACAGAGTAAATCATGGCCAGAGCTAGGTGATATTGTGTTAATACATGATGATGGTCCTCGGCTAATGTGGAAACTAGGGAAGATCCCTGTTCTAGAGACAGGTATTGATTGGATAACTAGAGTTGCATTTTTGAAGACAAGCTCTGGTGTCACTACTCGCCCCGTCGTTAGGCTACATCCATTAGAACAGGCAGTAGATCATGCATTCAACACTACTCGGTTAAATAAGCCGACTCCTTAAAATGTTCCTCCAGGTGCCATAGCGGTCAACGGTAAAGAGGATAGCGAGATTCAGTTGCGCACCTCTCGTTGGGCCGCGTCAGGCACTGTTGCCTTATGGAGATCAAAACTAGCTACTGGTCCACTATGATTTTAATGTTAATAAATAGCCAAACATACTGTTTTAGTCTGGATTAAGGTAATTCTAAGAGTATTATACATACCGTTTTTGTCTCTATAAAGTATCATCTATATATCTATCCCCGAAGGTGTGGACACGAACAAAACGCCCCCATGCACCTCTGTTCTCAGTCAGTCGACGCCCCTCCTCCCAACCAGCACTGAATTCACCAAGGTGAATGAGATCCATGGACTATACTACCCATTGCTATAATCAAATATGTGTGCTCTAAAGATAATCTGAGTGACCTTTCGACTAGAGGTATTTCTACCAGACAGTTGTCAGATTCTTCATTTTGGTGGCAGAGGCCTTCATGGCTCACTTCACAAGAATGGCCGGAGGATCCGACGACGAGTGAACCAGACTAGGTAAACATTCCCGTAGAAATTCCAGTAAATTCATTAGCCACGGCAGTGGTCACTCAGGATGTAAATAGCTTCACGATGCTTTGGGATAGATTTAGTTGCTATGATAAGGCAGTAAGAGTAGTTGCCTGAGTGCATCGCTATGTACATAATTTGCGACGAAAGGTCAGGAAGATGAGCTAAAGAGTCACGCCTACCTTATCAATAATTAATGAAATGCGTGATCCCGAGACGTTAACCCCTACTTTACCGTAGGGTACAGTAATAAAAGTCCCCCCCAGTCCCAAGCAATGTGGCCAAAATGGCAAGATAGAACAACCTCCCACCTCAAAAGATGAAGGAATACTGGCTCTCCCAGCCTGCAGAGGATTGGATATAAGCTGAGAAGTGTTGCCAACTCTAGAGCAGTGCTCAAACGGTCGTGGTACCAGGCACTGCCTGATACTGGCAGTTACAAGGAACGTACATTACTGAAGGCTCCCTGCCGTCGCTCGGACTGGGGAGTGATTTATCTACTGACGGCTCCTTGCCGTCGCTGGTACAGAAAGGGTTAATAATTAAGCTACTACAAAGGGAATCCTTTAAGAGAGTATAGGATGCTTTGAATAACACATCTGCAAAACTACCTAGTACCAATGTCATGAGGCAATTAGGATTGTATATGCATGATTGTTTAATTAGGTGTAAGGGTAGGTAATATGGCGCATGTCTCTGTACCTATTATCGTCTGGTGTCATAAGCTACTTCTTAGCAATACAAACTAATACCATAATATCTTTCCAACTATACTTTTTCATTGAAACTGGAGACGTCAGTAACTGAGCCTGGTGTCTTAACCCTTCTCACCCGGGTGTCCTACATAGCTCCATTTCGAGCTTTCTCCATAACTCACATAACTCCCTAGCTCCCTAGCCTTATTTCATGGCTTAAAACCACTTAAAACTGCACTAGAGAAAGTTTTGTTGTCGTAGCTGGTAGTCCGTATAACCAACAAGAACAAGAATACGTAGCCAGTCAGTCATGTGACTCCTTCTTGCATGCAGGCCTAACAAAAGCTTGTACTGGCTGAACTTGAGTCTCAAACGATGCATAAAAGCAGACGATAGTGACTTAGGAATGGTTACAATGGTGAAATATATCAGTAATCAACATTCAATAATCAATATAATCAATATTATTACATAATCCATAATCAATAATCAATTGTTGAACGAATGTAAATAGACTGTAGCCGTGGCCTCAGTTACTGCGTCGCCGCATTTGAATAGTTTTCAGTATCACAACAAAATAGCCGGTCAGATTTCCCATCTCACATAATACTCGCTCAATGTACAGTGTTCTAGTCTTCACCCATCGCAAAATAACACTGATTAGTGCCTCTGGTATGTATATATACTAAGTTAGGCCATTTATTTGCAGAGATATGAGTATCGGTAAATTACGAAAATCGGGAGTGTACACGGTTTCTAGGCTCCCGGCGGCAATAACTGACCTAATTATTTTCACCATAAAAACTGAACCACTTGGTATAGAGACTTCTAGTCTTCACCCATCGTAAGATAATAACAAGTTCTGCTGCTGGATATATATATAACCTAGGGTAGGCCATTTTCTTGTGTATTTATATGCGTGCCAAAATGCTGAGAATTCAACGAAACATCCAGTTCCAGCAATCGCGGGAAGGTTTAACTCGCCGTTCGGCGAGGGTTAATATATTAAAACAAAAAAATATTTCAGCAACTCCACATTCATATTATCACCAACAACCTATTAACTTACAAAAATAACTAATTATATAATAAAGTCAAGACAACCACTGCAGTAGGTCTCGGTTAGCCCTATAAAGCTCTAGCTTTTGTTTTCTATCTTGCTTGGCTGCGACTGACCTGGAGGAGAGTGGAGGAGGTACTTGTGTCCGTGACGAGGAGGAGGCCACACCGGCTCAGTGAGGAAGAAAGTAGTATAGCCTTCAGTGCTGGCAAGCCTAAGCTTAGCGCGCCATCTCGACCTGCTGATGCAACACTCCAACACATTTATAAGATACTAATGGCTGACACACCCTCTTATATCTGTTAATATGTGGTAACAAGTGTTTATTTGTTGTCATCTAACAGATATGGAATACAGGAAAACATATTAATTCTGGAGTGTCACGCAACATCACGTTTGTGAAAAATTGTGTCAGATTGTGTCATTATGTTATCATATTCAAATGTATCCTTAAGATTATATTTGTATGCCATAGACAAAGTTGTAAACAAATACCTTTCTTTGGTTGGGGAAGTCCTGCGATGAGAGTAGCAACAACAACAATAGCCAGCAGAAGCACCACTACTAAACCATGTATCCGCATTTCGACGAGGGCTTCAAATTACTCGATCCTCCATTAGTTGTATGACACACACACACACACAATGTTGTATTATTATGGTAATGATGCCAAAGAACAACATATTCTATATTTTATTAATTTCACCACAACACCAAACACCTCCAATGAAATTAATGAAAGCATATATGTGATTCACCGGGATTCAAACCTGGGTTATCACACACATATATATATATATATATATATATATATATATATATATATGTATACAGGGTGTTTTAAAACAACACTGCCAGAGTATGACGACCACATTGATAACAATATATAATACACATATTTCTATTCTATTTTTACCAAAAATATATTGTAACAGAGATAAATGGTTATTTAGAAATGTAGCAAAACAGGGTTCTGAGCTCAGCACAAAACATATGATACATAATATGAATGATTACCAAGTAAAAAAGGTAAAGAGGAGATATCGAATGACCTAATCACATATGAATAATTACAAAATCAAAGTAACATAAAATTGGTAATGATATTTTGCAATTAGAAGACAACTGCTAAGTATTATAATCCAAGTAGCGTAAACAGATATGCACCATTTGTAACGATGACCAAGAGGTAAAATAATGAGTCTCAAGTCTGGGTCAGGTATCCGAACACTGCTATAGGTAATTTAATCGTTTGTGAAACTGTTTGAATGGGAAAAAAAAATTCCTGCGCAATTTACTGTTTCAATACAAATACCTCATTACGTTACTATTATCACAGAGTACTAACGAAATATGTCTATCAGTTTTATGGTTGAAGTTTGACGATTTTACGTAGCTGTAGACATACAAGTATACGGTGTTCACTAATGAATATTTAAAATCATCTAATGGTACCCAAAACAAACAATTTACGTCACTTGGACTTAACGAGTATAAAATAACAAAGGCAGAGACACACCTAAAAAACGACAATCCATATTTATGTGAAATTATAAGGTAAATAAAATCACTATGACAGAAGAAGATAGCACCATGGCCGAGCAGATGATTAAACACATGAGAAGATTCGTTATGACTCCAAAGCTTCGAAGAAAACTCGAACTGGGATGGGAGGCAAGAGGTAGGCTATTTGGGGGGAAGGGGGGACACTAGCCCGTGTTCGGATTATAGCTCATACCTGGGTGTCACTAATTATTTTACTCTATGCGGTTTAAATCATTAATGGTATATTATTTTGCATTTTGTCCTTAGATAATCTTCTTCATTATTGTATTTACTAATTAGCAGATGAGGTCTGGCAGTGTTGTTTTAAAACACCCTGTATATATATATATATATATATATATATATATATATAAGAGTGTATTGAAACTACTGTTACAGACTATGACGAATACATTGTAAAATGGATGATTAACATATATTGTTGTATCACATTTTTCCCATAAATGTGTGTTTTTTTTAGAGATAAATGCCTTTTGAGAAATGTAGCAAAACAGGGTTACGAGTAAAGCACTAAATTATTAATACATGATAAACCTATTTATTATCGACTTAGCTAAAGGGAAAGCATAGGTTTACCTATTCACACATTAGTAATTACGAAAAAAAGTATCTTAGAATGTGGTGATGATATTGTGTGGTTAGCAGAAAAATACTAATTATTAGCAACATATTAGCGTAAACAAAATATGTAAAATTTGTAACTCTGGTCATGGGA
This sequence comes from Paralithodes platypus, assembly GCA_032716605.1. Taxonomy (NCBI): domain Eukaryota; kingdom Metazoa; phylum Arthropoda; class Malacostraca; order Decapoda; family Lithodidae; genus Paralithodes; species Paralithodes platypus. The sequence goes on along the minus strand of CM064528.1, from coordinate 34,378,925 downwards.
CATAATGCTGATGCCCAAGTCTGGGTCGGGTATCCGAACTAAGCAAAAGGTAATTCAATAGTTTATGAAGCATAGTTTTATTGGGGGCTGATCGTTGTCGCGCAATTGTTACATATTTAATGAAGATAGTATACTGCATGTACAGTTATGTTCAGGAATGAAGAGTCATCGAGCAATATGAAAAGTTATAGGAGCCAAATGTTACATACCGTACAATAATTGTGACCACGCATACCTGACCAAACACTCATGTTATAAAATAGTGAGGTTAAAGAAAATTAATGACATACACAGACATACATACACACACACATAAACCTCTCATTTCCATGTTTATGTAAGGTAAATAACATAAGCGTAACAAAGGGAGACGTGTGTGTGTGTGTGTGTGTGTGAAGCGAAGTTTCCTTAATCATTGCTCATTGTCTCAATTATAACGTCATCGACTATTACTGACAATATTGGTGTGTAACAGTTGTACTGTACTGTACAAATAATAGGTTATATATTTGGAAAACAGGCATGATATCATGTCCACGCCGATAATTTGATATTTGAGCAGATTCGAGTGGAATCCGAAGCTTCATAAAACGTCTCGAATAATTTTTGAAAACTGTATTACATCACTTGGTGGAAATTATACAGTATTTGTTTTTAATTAATCTTCTTATTACACCGTAATGACCATGTACAGTCACGAGCATAAATACTTCGACACCAACCTAATAATTTTCTACCCTTTGTCTCCAAAGGTATTGCAAATCTTTGTATTCAAACACAATTAGTTCTGTATTTCATTCTAGCTACCGTCAAATGATGTGATTCAGCTTAATATAAACCCTTAGTGATGAAGGAGTTGACGTTATCTGGTTTATGTCACAGCATTTATGTTCGTGACTGTACAACAGTGGTAATTAATTCTGATCGATTTAGAAGTGTCGAACTGATTAAAAGAACCTCTGAAACTCAAATAACCAGTATAAATTAGTTAGGAGATTCAGTTCAACCCGAGACCGCTTCGAATATGTTTGTATGTGAATAAATGTTCACAACTGTACAATACATTAAATAACATTGGGCAATAACTTCATAATGCCCACATTTTGTGGTTCTATTTATCATTCAACATTGGTAATAATTACTAACATATGACAGTAATATCTGCAGACCACTTGAAGATCGTAATTTGTTTCATCCAACATACCTTCGGTGTTTCCTATGTTAAAAGAAAGATACATAAATGTTTGATATTATCAGTAAATAATTTTAGTTGTAAACGGTTTATAAAGGGAATATAAATTACATTATGTCAACCCGTAAACTAATTATGTTTATAATTCAACATTCCTGGGTATAAATTAGGAGATTGGGGGAGGAAGGGGGCGGGGGAGGAAGGGGGGTGGGGGTGGGAGGGGGAGATTAAGGGGGAGACCAATGCCAGTGTTCGGCTTATAGGGCATGCTTGGACGACACTGATTATCTTACTGTATATCCTGTAAATCATTAATGCTTAATTATTTTATATTTCATTATAGAATAAAGTTAACTTGTTTTTTTTAATCTGTACTTAGCACTTGAAGTCTGTAAGTGTTGTTTCAATACACCCTATATATATATATATATATATATATATATATATTTACAGTATATGTGAAATGTCGGGTTGGTATTTCAACTCGACTTAGTATTATCTCGTCAACAATCCTGTAATAGGATATAGGGAGATAGAATATGCCAGACAGGGTCACATCTAGCTTTATGAATCTTGCTATAACTTTTCACACTAAGGCAGCATTTATACAATGATAACACAGGTTACTTTACACTCTTATTTATTCAAGGGCATAAATATGGGGAATCAACTATACTTATCTGTTATATCCGGCAGAAGGTAATTGATTTAGGTGACGTGTCAGAATAGAGTCTATTATACTGATTATTTAAGTGCTCTATGTCACGTTACGCACAGTATCAATAATGTAAGTATGCAGGAAAATAAGATTATACATGTAGTACATAGTATTTCAGTTGAGATAATAATACATATGTGAGCGAAGCGTCTAACGTGAAGAATTCTGGTATTGAGTGAACCTGCCTGAAAGAGCGTTCACGGGGGCGGCGCGGTGAGCGACAGTCAAAGGGATTAGTAAGGGGTCACACAGGTGAGATAGGTAGGTATAGTGTGTTGACCCTAGGTCAGATGGACTGCTTTATTGCGAATTCTCGATTTACTTTAGTGCGATTATAATTCACAGATGAAAGTTAGATATACACTTGGGGTCTTAGAGGCAAGGTAGTTTAAATTCGAACTAGATTGTCTAAGCGGTTTTGTGAAAGAGTCTACTCACGAGGTACGAAAAATAATTATAGACCGGGTATGAGATCTGATCACACGTATATAGAAATTCAAATTAAAAGTAAGTTGATGAATAGCTATAACAAGGTTTTGGGGGTAAGATGCAAATGAATACTAAAAAGAGTTAATTTATACTCGATTAAGATGCGATTGTAGATAACAGTAATTAAGAGTTTCGAATGAACTCGGAATAAATGGGGCGCACATGATGTAGTTGTGCTAGATAAAATACCACGATTGTAGCATAAACACGTTATTTGAATGTATTAACAAATCCCTATAAACAATACACGAATCAAAGATACGAAGTAGAGTGGATTACATAACACAAGATGTAATACGAAGTAGAGTGGATTACATAACACAAGATGTAATACGAAGTAGAGTGGATTACATAACACAAGATGTAATAAAATATTTACTTTGACAATAGTAAACTAAGAGAAATCGGTCACTTAAACAATATGGTAAAATTCTAGTTTCACGTACACAGCGACAAAAGGGAGGCGCCGTTGTAAAGGCATAGCTTCCCGACCAACTATGAAGATCAGGGAAATTGCTGGGTAAAAGACGTAATATAATGATAATAAATTACATTAACGACATTAGCCTAACCTAACAACCTTACCTAACCTAACCTAGTATTATGTAATAGCTATGGTGCCGCATATGGGGAGAAAATATTATTTATTTTTACAGTAGGTATAATTCCTTATAATGCATTTCCGCCGCTTTGGACATATATAGGAATTAAGTATGTTTCATGACAACTCTAAAGTAGCCATAGAAATTTATGAGTATGCTGTGAAAGCGAAACTAGAATTAAACCAACAATATAGTGAAACAAATAAAATAACTTTAATATGAGTTACTACAATGGTGTGAAAAGAATTACGAAAACCCGCACACAAAGACTAGACTAATTCACAAGCACTGGATAAACTACAGAACTTAAATACATGAATTAATATTAACTCTTGACTTTTCGGTAAGGAAGGATAGATATATTAAAATTTGGGCATAAGTCCTAGGTAAATGATGGTAAAATAGGGAATATCTTCACGGTATACACTTTCGCCTCAACTTGGATACACAAAAGAATAATAACACATAAAGGTGAAATCTGTGAGTATTCCGTTTAAGTCTGTATAAAGGTAGGTTTATATAACGTGTACACAAATATGAATTGCAATAATTAGTTAAGAATTACGCTAGATAGGATTCACTGGGCAATATCTGGTACTATGATATCACTTGTACAGATCCATATTTATGGGAGGATAAATGACTGTGTAGCGTGTACACAAATATGAATTACAATAATTAATTAACACAGATCCTTGGCACAGATCAAATCATCAATATTTTAGGCATACTCGCATATTCTACCTTACCTTAAACAATAGCCACAAATTGAGATACACCGGACACTTAGGATAGCTTTGTGGGGAGAGCAAGAGAGTGAAAGAGTGAATGTGGAAGTGATAATGGTGAACGGAAGAGAGGTGAGAGGGAAACCGGAGAAAGCTAGGGCAGTAAAAGAATTCTGGGAAAACATAGGGGGTGCGAATGAGGTGGAGGATAGGGGCGAACCCAACCTGATAATAGGAAGAAAGATACCAGTAGATGAAAATATGGATTACGAGATCAGTAGGGAAGAGATAATGAAATGTGTCAAGAAACTGAAGACTGGTAAAGCCGCAGGAAACGACGAGATCCCATATGAATTCTACAAAGAGGGTGGGAATGGAGTAATTGAAGGCATGTATGGACTTTTTAAGAAAGTGTGGTCAGGAGAGAGGGTACCGTATAAATGGAACGAGAGCCAGGTGACCCTCCTGCACAAAGGGGGTCACAAGAGTAAGAAAGAGCTGAAAAACTACCGACCAATAACGCTAACGGACACAATTTCCAAGGTGTTCTGTGGGGCGCTGAATGAAAGACTGAAAGGGATCATTGAAAGGAACAGAGTGATGGGAGAAGAACAGAATGGGTTTCGAGTGGACAGAAGAGGGGAAGATAACATGTTCGTAGTGAGAGAAGTGATAGAGAATACGAAAAAGTCCGGACGGAAGGGATACTTCGCCTTCCTAGACATAGAAAGCATATGACAGAGTGAACAGGTACAAGTTGTTTAGGCTGCTTGAAACAGTAGGTGTGAGTGAAAAGATAATAAATATCATAAGAAGTATGTATGAGAATACCAGGGCTAGATACAGTATGGGGGATATAGAGACAGACTGGGTCGAAAACAAGCGGGGAGTTAGACAGGGCTGTGGGCTATCCCCCCTCCTGTTTGGGATGTACACAGAGGAACTAGCTGCAAGAATGAAAGAAGCCGGCAGGGGAACACTAATTGGGAACGAACGTCTGGGTATCTTGCTATATGCAGATGATGTAGTGATCATGAGCGACAACCGAGAGGATCTGCAGAGGATGCTAGATGTGGTGTCTGAATATGGGAATGATCTGAATGTGAGCTTTAGCAGGGAGAAAAATACAGTACTAGTAGTGAATGGAGATGAAACGGATGTGGGTGCGACGTAGCTACTTGGGAATAATATTATTACCCAAACAAATGAATACAAGTACCTGGGAATGACAGTGGATGCAAGAGGATGCGAGAAAACAAAAGATGAGAGACTAACAAGAGCGAGCCAGTGGGAGGGAAGACTTGGCAGTGCTGCAAGGTGTAGAGCGAACAAGTATGAAGTAGTGCGAGGAGTATGGAAAGGTATGGCGGTGCCGGGCCTGATGTATGGTCTGGAAACCATCCCGTGGACGGCGAATGACACGGCATAGCTGGAAGTTGCCCAGAATAGGGTCGGAAGGCTCGCACTGGGAGCGAACAAGTACACTGCAGTAGAAGCCTTGAGAGGTGATGCGGGGTGGAGCTCCTTTGAAGAAAGAATAGACAAGGGAGTCCTACGGTACCGAGTCAGACTGGAAAAAATGAATGGTGATAGATGGGCACGAAAGGTGTTTGAATGGGCTAAGGAGAGCAGTAAGTGGAACAAGATGTGTGACAAAAAGATAGAGAAGTACGGAATGCGTGGTATCATGATGGAGGAAAGTATGGAAATGTGGAGCCATGAGAAATGGAAGAAAGAGATCGGCAAACGGGTACAAAGCGTAGCAAGGGACGAATGGGCAGGGAATATGAGAAACAAGAGTTCACTAGAATGGTACATGTGTAAGCAACAGCCAAGAAGGGAGCCATTCTACGATGGGAGCATCGGAGGTGAACTCCTCTTCAAGGCCCGAACTAAGTCACTTGAGCTGAATAGCAGAACATATAGATGGTCAAATGAAGGCAACAAGGCATGCAAGATGTGCGAGAGCGGGGAGGATGAGACTGTGGAGCATATCCTCCTAAAGTGCAGAAAATATGAAGGAGAAAGGCGGGTAATGCTAAGATCCATAGTGCAAGAGATTGGTGCGGAGGAATGGAATGCAGTGGTAGGAAGGTATGAATGGGGGCTCGACGGAATAGTGATCTACCTGCTTGGCCTGAACGACTTAAACATGTGGAATGAGACCACTGCACGGAGTGTTAAGGACTACCTAGAGGGAGTGCGGAGGAAAAGATCAGCCTTACAATAGTGAGGCTGGGGTGAGAATGCCCACGGGGGAACAATCTTCTTTTATTCTCAACCTGTCCTTTTCCATTATAGTTTATAAGTTTATCCTAGGAGAGAGAGCCGATACTAAGGCCACACCTCGACCAGTCGAGCGTGACTCTCGCACCAAGACCAAGACCAAGACCAAGGGGAGAAGGGACGGAGCGCTAGTAGGCAGTTATTACTCCCGGACAATAATCCAGACAGAGCAACCTACTGAGTTTTGAACTGTCTTCCTATAATTTCAGTCAGGCTATATTTGGATTGTTTCTCTTGGGCAGGGTGCATTATCTCACAATAACAGGGGCATAGTAAATACATAAAAAGTGGCTATGTCGAGGGTAATAATTACATGAAAAATATATGTAGGTGCTTAATAAGGTGACCGGTCACTTCAACCAGTAGACCATTTCAACCAGTAGCTCTCAACCAGTACCAAATCAACCAATGCGGTTAGGTTAGGTTAGGTTAGGTTAGTGCTATATTTTGGCACTGGTTTGGTTGGTCTGGGTTAATTTGGCACTGGCTGAGAGCTACTGGTTGAAATGGTCTACTGGTTGAAGTGACATGGAACCCCTTAATAATATTGCACTGAGGCTCTTGTCTTTTTGACCTCTGTTTCTTATTTCTACTATATGGCATGGTGATGTAATTCGTGATTTTCTATTCACTAGCTGGTTTGTCTATTTGTAATGTTTATGCAATGATTTTGCTATGCGGCACTTTCTATCACCATTTCTCTTCCTTTTTCACAGGATAGCTCCTCAAGGGGGAAGAGCCCCAACAATTTAGGTATTCCCATTGCTCTTGATGTGTAGCTTGCATAAGTACCTTTTTCATCGTAATATTCGAGGGGTAATTCCGCCTTGGTCATTTGAGTCCCGCGCTGTAGTTGGTGGGGCCGTGAGAACTGGTGATTGGTGGAGCTTGGAACCTGTATAGAGGGTGCAACTCACCTGTTTGCCCGGGAATTAGAGAGTGCGTCAACTGGCCTAATTTCCCGTTCTTGAATTTCCCGTTCTCTGGAGAATGGGAAATTTTGTTCATTATTCTTTTCTTCTTCTGGTGCATGAATTCCTTCCTCCTGCTGTCCCTCGATTCTCTGACCACCGCTATTCTGTGCGGTTCTTCTTTGGATCCTGTCACTTCAATATATATATATATATATATATATATATATATATATATATATATATATATATATATATATATATATATATATATATATATATATATACTGTATATATATATATATATATAATATATATATATATATATTCTTTGAATGTGAATACTGTCTAATTATTTTAATTACATATAGCACAAAACTATTTTAACATACTATAGTATACCGAATGACGATGCCGATTTTAAGATTGATGGATTGATTGGTTAGATTTGAATTGTAATCCAAGTGGCGGAGACATTCAGGTCTGACAAACGTAATGAAATCTAAATTTTCCCACCCAGCATTTCAATCTCAAACATCATAAACTCCCCCATAGAGGGTATCACACGAGAGCTTGTATCCTCATCTTTCGATGGCTAACATTTCTGAGAATATTTCCATTTATATCGGAAACTTATATCGGAAGTTAGTTGATTTTATGAGAAAATTAAGTTAGAGGAAAGGTCTTCGTGTGATGCTGAATTTAGGGTCAAATCTTGTTTACATACTGTACCTTAGTGCTGCATAATGGAATCCGAATTCCATCAATTTACTGACCCAGGGTGCACGGATAAACCACATTATCTATCATACCTAGATATGTTCATGTATGTTAGAATTACATGAAATGGCATGCCAGTCCTTGCAAAACTTTGTGCAAACTGTGAAATTCACACATATATACAACCTGCTGGCTGAAATCCCTCACGGCACTTACAGTCACTTTGTCCAAGACAATTCAAGCTATTACACTGTAGAAGGTCTCACAATGTAACCAGATAAATGTTCTACCTATTTATAGCACAACAACAATTCTAGGGTGCAAATTAAGAGAACCACAGTTAACGTAACTTTTTCAACATGGAAATGTTCACCTTTTTTTAAATATATTCATTGTTTCAATATGAACTATTAATTCTACCTGGTTTACTCATTAAGTATTGCAGAATGATACACAATACCGCTTTCCAATGCAAACAATGGGAACTCGATATCTCTATTTGGAAGTGAGCAATGGCAAAATAAATTAACTTTTTCGAGAAAACCGGGTGTGCACCACTATGGCTATAATTGACCCTTCACCAAGACCTTGTCCACTGCTGTGTACGCTTATGGATTGATTATTTATAATGACCAAAGGTAAACCTTTTCCACTTACCTGATTTTTATTTATTTTTTTATTTTTTTTATATATTCCAACTAATCCCTCTCGGGCATAGGCTGATAGCCTTTACACTCTACCGCTGAACACGGTGAGGCCCGTGAGGTCTTGTTCCAGCCTAGGGAGTGAGATATGCGAAGCACCCACGGCTCGAAGCAACTGCATCTCTCAAGCTGCTCCGCCTCTGCGCTTCACCATCTCATCCCCCAGGCTCGGACCCTCACTCTCAGAATGCCACCTATTGAGCAATTAACTCACTAGGCATTGCCCCCCTGTAGCATGTTTTGAATATGGGAATATTCATACAATGTTATTTAATCAGGGAACAATGAGGGTATTTTTTTGGCATTTCGGTATGCTGTGGTAATGCACTGATACTAGGTACAGCACAAATTCCATCCCAATAATATCTTCCCATTGACATATTGGGATTCGAACCCGGGTCCATTGGATTACCAGTCCAGTGGCAAGACCATTCTGCCACACCTCCCCAACCTAATGTTGTGTTCGCCACTCTCCTAGCGGCACCGAGGAGCGCGTCGCCCCTCTTTATGTGTGGTTATTTGATGCAGCAGGTTGTTCGAAGGGGCAGCATGCTCCCTGCGAAGATGGGCTCATCTGGCACTTTTTGCAGTTCGACTTCGAGGGCTCTCTTGAAGTTGTCTAACGAGACGCTCCTCATGTTTCCTACTCGCCGTGGGAGTTTGTTGAAGAGACGTGGTCTTCTGTGTGATAACTAATAACTCTCTCGCAGAGAGCCAATAGCACCCTAATTTTTCACCTGGGGGATATCGCATTCCCAGCCTCTCCTATCATTGAATTTCATGACTATCGGGGTATTTAAGTTTGGTACTAAACCCTCTGCAATTTTCCATGTGTATACTATTAGGTAACGTTCTCTTCTACGCTCCAACGAGTACAGTTTCAGTGATCTTAAATTCTCCCAATAGTGTAGATGTTTTACCGAGTTTATATGCAAAGCTAAATTCCTTTGTACACTATCTAGATCATTTATTTCGCCTGCTTTGTATGGGGATGTTAATACGTTAAAGTATTCAAGCCGCGGTAGCACTAGAGATTTGAAGAGCGTTATCATAGGTAATTCACCGCATGTTTTAAAAGTACGTAGAATCCAACCCGTTAGCCGTTTCGCAGGTGAAACTTTGACCTGGTTATGTTCTTTGAATTCCTTATTTTCAGACATTAACACTCCAAGGTCCTTCACACTGTCTTTACGTTCTATAATGTAGTTGGATTCTGTTATATAGTTTGTATTCTCTTTAACGACATTATTATCTCTGTATCGTATTAATTGGAATTTGTCTTTCATTGAATTGCATGTTGTTTTCCCTGGTTCACTGAGACACTACATTTATGTCTTCCTGCAGCCGGCTCGTGTCCTCCTGTGTGTTTACTACCATGCTTAGTTTTGTGTCATCAGCAAAAGAAGACACAGTACTGTGTTTTGTGTTGGCATATATGTCACTGATGAGAATGAGGAAAAGAAGGGGTGCTAGCACTATTCCTTGGGGAACTGAGCTTTTTACATCCAAAGGCTCAGATATGACTTGGTTTACTGCTACTGATTGTTTCCAGCTTATGAGGAAGTTGTATATTCACAGTCCGATTTTCCCAGTTATACCTTTTGCTTTGAGTTTGTGGGCTATTATACCATGGACACATTTATCAAATGCCTTATGCCCCTTTCCCACTTATGCGACTTCATACGATTTTCATCGCCGACACCCATAAATTGGCACATTCGTGACATGTCGCACAGCAATCGTTTACCCTCGCATAATAATTGTATGACTCGCAAGGCCTCGCAAGAGCCCTCGCGGGTCATCGCAAATGTTCGGTTTGTTCAAAATTTTGGACGAGGACTCACGAGGGTTCGTAGCCCTCGCAAGCATCGTCGAGCATCGCAGAGGGATCTGCGAGGCCCTGAGACCATCGGCGACATCGGCGAGACATCGCGGAGGGTTTCGCACCAAAAAACCTTTGCAACGTTGCACGGCGGCTCACCGATGCTCTCAGATGTTCTGCTCGCCGATGGTCTCAGATGTTCCGAGAACATCGACGATGCCAAAGAGCACCTTGGCGAGGTGGGTAAAAAAAAATGATTAGGCCTATAGTGAACCTGTCACCCCTTTTTTCACCTCTCTTGGGGGGTTCACCTGTTTTTTTTTTCTCTTTCTCTCCTTTTCTCTCTTTGTCTGGTTTGTATCCATTCAGCCCCATTCCGCCAACTGTTTTAAGACGTTTATCCCAATCCAAGTATCGATATCTTCCTGGCAAGCGATAGCGAACCAGCATTATATGGAGAAATCCGGCTTCGCTGGAGAAATTTTTCTATCGAAAAATGTACAAATTTAGCTTGCTCTCAAAACAAAAATATATATATGTTGGCTCGCTACCGCTCACCAGGAAAATATTGAAACCTGGATGGGGATAAACGTCTTAAAACAGTAGGCTGAACTGGGCCGAACGGATACAAGGCAAAGAGAGAGGGAGAGAAAGAGAAAAGAAAAACGAGGAGAGAGGGAGAGAAAGAGAAAACAAAAAAAGGCGAGGTGGGCTCATAAGCCGTAACGCAAACATTGAGCCCACCTCGCTGTTTTTGTTTTCTCTTTCTCTCCCTCTCTCCTCGTTTTTTTTTCTCTTTCTCTCCCTCTCTCTTTGCCTTGTATCCGTTCGGCCCCGTTCAGCCTACTGTTTTAAGACGTTTACCCCCCATCTAGGTTTTAATATTTTCCTGGTGAGCGGTAGCGAGCCAACATACATATATTTTTGTTTTGAGAGCAAGCTAAATTTGTACATTTTTCGATAGAAAAAAAAATCCGGCGAAGCCGGACATTGCCAATCTCCGAATGAAGGGGAGATGGGTCGTTTTTCTGGTCCCCTTTCTTCCTCATGGTTAACCTCATTAGTTTTCATATTTTATGATGTTCGGCCCATTAGTTTGGCGATTTTAAGACATTTCACCCCATTTCGTTATCAATATTAAGACTTTCGTGTCATTTAGGCGTCGAGTTTTGGTGAGGTCAGTCCTCAAGTCAATAGTGAGTTGGGTCTATAATTAGGCCTTGTAATTGAGGTTGGGTGTGACAGGGATCTGCCTTGTGTGGGCCGATCGGCTTTCTGCAGACTCCCGTTTTCTTATGTTCTTATGTTTGTGTCATGAAATATATGCAAAATGTTTTCGGATAATCTCGCCGAGGTATTCGCCGAACCATCGCTTAATTCGCTGAAGACGTCGCAGAACATACGCCGAGGATTCGTTCATCCTCCGCATTATTTTATTCAAATGTGACAGTTCTCGCCGAGGTCATCGGCGAACCATCGCTCAATTTGCCGATGAAGTCGCATAATGTCGCCGATTCGTCTTACCCATCGGCGACATCGTCGCCGAGTGTAAACTTGTCAACGGTTTTTAATGGTCAAAATCGTTGACGTCGCACAAATTCGTTGCAAATTGACAAGACTACGTCCTCGGCGACGAAAATCGTATGAAATCGCATAAGTGGGAAAGGGGCATAAGCAAAATCAGTGTAAATGACATCCACGTTTTTCTTTTCTTATAGCGATTAAAGAATTGTGTCATAATGTTCCAAAAGCTGTGAGAGACATGATCTTCCCGCTCTGAACCAATGTTGACCAGTGTTGTGTAGTTTATGTGCCTCCATGAATGTTGAGATTTTGCTTCGCAGGACTCGCTCAAAAACCTTAATGATGTGGGATGTTAGAGCTACCGGGCGGTAATTTTTTGGTAATGCTTTACTCCCTCCTTTATGCAGGGGGCCAATTATTGCGTTTTTCTAGCTATTTGGTATTTCGCCAGACTCCTCCTCCACATTATAGCCAAGGGTTTTGAGAGGTTTTCCTTACATTTCTTCATTAGGATCGAACTCCATGAGTCCGGGCCTGGTGCCGAGTGGGATGGCATGTTTGAAATGGCCTCTTCTATGTCTTTTTGGACCGACATCAATATCCAGAATCTGGGGGGTTTCTGCAGGGGAGTTTTCCATGAAAAAATAATTTTGGTCTCTGATGGCTTTTGTTTCGTCAGGCTCACTGAAGGCCATTTCATACTTCCGGCGTAGGAGTTCGCTCGTTTCCTCTTTGTCCCCTGTGAATGACCCATCCTCCTTACTTAGTGGTCCGATGTTTGATGCTGTTTTAGTTTTTTTTTGACATATGAAAAGAAGTACTTGGAATTTTCCTTTATACCTGTAATAGCTTTCCATTCCTCTTCTATATGTTGTAACTCATATGAGATTCTTAGTCTTTGCTCAATGTCCACAATTTCTGTATCTATTTTGACTATTTGCCTATCCTGTAGATTTTGTTGCATGCGTCGTTGTGATAGTAATTTCCTCCTTCTGTACAGTTTCCGTTTTTTCCCGTTCTTGTTTGCTTCTTTGCCTTGTTTGTCTTTCAGGCATGTGGTGGCTATAGATTTGGGTAATGGTTTCTGTTTCTGTTATCTCTGAAGGTGTCAGGTTATTCATTAAATCTTCCCTGTCTATTTCCTCCAATTCTTGGTTTACCTCTCCCCACCTAATATTTTTGTTATTAAAGCTAAATTTACTGAAAGGGCCAGTTTTTTATCTCGCTTCTGAGGTTGTCTGTACATTTGTTAAGGTTGTTTTGATCTCAATTAATTTATGATCCGAGTAAGTTGTGTCCGATATGTTAATGCTGTGTGCTAGGGAGTCGTTGTTAGTGTAGACAAGGTCAAAGATATTGTTTTCCTGTGTCGGTTCGGTAATATGCTGGGTAAGACTAAAAAGGTCGCAAAGTTTAAAAAGCTCTCTTGTATTTGCTTCTCTGGTGTTGTTCGCCACTACTTGGTTTTCCAGTTGTCTCCATTTAATGTTTGGTAGGTTAAAGTCTCCTAACCACATAATATTTGGTGTCGGGTTCCCCAAGGCTTCTACTTGTGATTTAATTTTGTTGAGCTGGGTTTTGAATTATTCTAGGGATGAGTCTGGAGGCTTGTATGTAACAACAACTGCTAAATTTAGGAATTCTATTTTAACTCCTAGCATTTCCACCGCTTCATTACTGTTATTTAGGAATTCAGTACATATCAGTGAATGTACAGTCTGGGACTAAAGTCGTGGTATGGATCTACAGCCATCCAGTAGTGCCCTCTGACGGCTGTATTCGAAACATTTCGAGATAGGATGTGTTTGGCTCTCCATAGATGCCTTTGTTTGACACGTCTAGGTAGCTCCAAATGTAAGCGAGAAACATCCTGTTTTTTGGTGGATTACGACCATGCCAAATAGAAAATACACACACACACACACAAGCACACACACTACTGCCTTATCAGAATGCAAGGAATATTAGTATGCTCTACAACTATAATTAATGTATAATCGAGTGATGCCAGTTTTACTCCTGCATAGGAATATAATAGCAAATAAATTTGAATACTGTATTAACCCTTAACTGGCGGCGCCCGGCATATGTCGAGTGAAATAAATATGGACTATGTGGCGGGTCACGACATATGTCGAGTGCAATTTTGAGCACATAATGGGCTCTGAGAGAGAGCGGAGCAGTGGGAGGAGCATAGATTACCTCCTGACCGCTCGCCACGGCCGCCGTGGACCTACTGAGATTTATTGCACCCTCCTCCACCCTCTCTCATTCGCTACACACGTAATAATGTGAGAAAATTACCTTATTTTAGCAATTTTGCCCTTCGGTTGCACGATCGTTGCAAGACAACCAGTGATCGAAGAAGGATGGTTCGGGTGTCATTGGAAAGCTCAATTTACGCCCTTTCAGGGATACATACTTGTATTACGCTCTGGGTTTTGTTTATGCATGAAAAAGAGTACGGAAACAACCCCATTTATGGTAAAACCCCCCACTGGGCGGTACGGTCAAATATACCCTCCCGCCCGCTAAATAAGGGTTAAGACGCCATTCCGGATATTAATTATTAAATATAAATTAATGGTCAAACATAGCAATGTAGGTAAAGCACACCAAGTATTCTAGCTTACTAAGGAAATGGTATATAGTGGATACAGTATACAAGACTTTGTAAGTGAATGCAACATAAGTATATAGCCTATTACAATGTAGTCATATTTCATGTAGGATTTATATATACAGATAGTTTACACAATTTTTTTTAAATATATTATACCCAGTGGATATTGGCAATACTATGACTTTTTGCGTAAACAATCTACTCAACTTGATCATGCTGTGACGTATTCTTGTATCTGATTATTTCTCAAACGTAACCCAACTCCTCCGTCAGTGGTAGCAAATAACAATCTACGCTTCAGCAAACCTGTTCCTTAGTTCCCTGGCAGTGTTCTTTCCATGATAATAGAAGGTAGTGGACTGCCTTGATTCACCTGAGACTCGGCAACACTACGATCATACATGGTTTTTTGATATCGTTGGATTTCCCCACGCTTTGCCCTTGTTGCCAGGTTCCAGTCACAGTCCAACATCTTTTGATAGACTACTCCTAGTTATCATTTACAAGAACACGCCAAGTTTCGACTCTATTTGGAGATCTATTCAGTTGTGAAGAGCGGTTGTGAGAGTCAAAACTTGTCGTGTCCATGTAAATAATAAAAAATCGTTTTCCACCAGGTGAGTATAATTTTCCATTCAAACATTCACTGCATTGTGAGCATCTCTCCTCAAACTCTCTCGGGGTAGTGGGAAGTGGAGGGAGGGATCGGGTAGAAGGAGGTGAAGGGAGGGGTAGTGAGAGGTGGAGGGAGGGAGGGGGTAGTGGGAGGTGAAGGGAGGGAGGGACAGTGGTAGGTGGAGGGAGGAGTAGTGAGAGGTGGAGGGAGGGAGGGGTAGTGGGAGGTGAAGGGAGGGAGAGATAGTGGGAGGTGGAGGGAGGGGGTAGTGAGAGGTGGAGGGAAAGAGGGGTGCAAAGGAGTACAAAGGAAATCAAGCAACAACAGGTCTAGTGACCCTTCTAGGCTGCTTGTCCTCCAAAACACTGAGAATCAAGTGCCCAAACAGTGGTTTAGAGTGGGTAAGGGAACATTGGAAAGGGAACTAATGTCCGTGGCAGGATTAGTAAGTTAGTAGGGGACAGATGGGTTAGTAACTGAGGGGAGGATAAAATAAAGTTATTCATTTACAAACGCAGTCAGTCGCGGGTTTGATGCGAGATATTTGTCTAGGCGGAGTTTAAATGAATCAACGGTGCTGCAGTCTATATCATCTCGGGGAAGCCCATTCCACAAGTTGACAACTCGATTGAAGAAGAAATTATTAGATTCGTGTGAGTTAAAAGATTTACCAATAATTTTGCAACCGTTTCCCCGTGTGTAATTAGATTGGTCGATAGTGAAGTACTTACTACAGTTCATATTGTCGATGTGGGAGGTGAAGGGAGGTAGGGATTGTTGGAGGTGGAAGGAGGGGGTAGTGAGAGGTGGAGGGAGGGAGAGGGTAGTGAGAGGTGGAGGGAGAAAGGGAGTAGTGGGAAATGAAGGGAGAGAGGGATAGTGGGAGAAAGGCTTTATTTATTTAATTGGAGGTGTTTGGTGTTGGAGTGAAATTAATAATACATAGATTGTAGGGTTTGGCGTTTCAATATGGGCAGCTTATATTACTCATAGAATAAAATAAAATAAAATGTAGTATGTACATCTTGATTTTAAGAAGATTCCTCTCGTTTAACAAGATGTGCATTACTAGGCAGCATGCTACAACATGATAAACAACATAGGGACACATTTTGTAATGGGTAATGAACAGGGTAAGTTACTATCATTCAGAATTATTAACTGGTAAAGAAAGGATGCTTGACCTGCTAAGCAAAGACAAATAGAACACCTAACACATATAATTGTGTCAAGGAGTTCTCGAGGGCACTGGATTTAATGTGGAGGAGATGGCTTATGAATCCTTGCATAAAATATTACTATGAAAATTGATTCAATGTTATCAAATAATGACGAGGCCCGATGATTATCAAACCTCTAAACAATTATCAACAAGTCATGTTATCAACAAGTCATATGATATAATATATTTAGATTTCAGTAAAGCTTTCGACAGAGTCCCCCATGAGAGATTGATGAGAAAGGTTGAGGCGCATGGAATAGGTGGGGCGTTGTTGGGATGGATTAGGTCATGGCTAATTGGTAGGAAGCAGAGAGTCAGCATAAATGGTACGAAGTCAGAATGGGGAGCAGTCAAAAGTGGTGTCCCCCACGGATCTGTATTAGGCCCTCTGTTGTTTGTTATATACATAAATTACCTTGATTTAGGTATAACTAGTAGGATAAGTAAATTTGCAGACGATACCAAAATGGGGAGAACAATTGATTCAGATAGAGATATAGAGTGCCTCCAAAGGGATCTAGATACCTTACACGAATGGTCAGTAAATTGGCAGATGAAGTTTAACATTGACAAATGCAAGGTATTAAAGATAGGGAAGATGCATACAAATGTTAAATATAAACTAGCTAATATGGAATTAGAAAACTCGAATTGTGAGAAAGATCTAGGTGTGTTTGTTAGCAATGATTTGAAGCCTAGAAAACAGTGTATAAGCGTTCGAAACAAGGCAAACAGGATTCTCGGGTTCATCTCTAGGAGTGTGAGTAACAGAACTGCTGATGTTATCTTAAAACTTTACTTGTCATTAGTGAGACCCCATATGGATTATGCTGTTCAATTTTGGTGTCCTTATTACAGAATGGACATAGATTCATTGGAGAGAGTACAACGTAGAATGACAAAAATGATCCATAATAATAGAAATCTTCCGTATAAAGAAAGGTTGAAGAAATTAAGCTTACATTCGTTAGAGAGACGCAGAATTAAAGGGGACATGATAGAGGTATTCAAGTGGGTTAGTGGGATTAATAAAGGGGACATGAAAAATGTACTAAAGCTCAATGATAGCGAAAGAACTCGTACAAATGGTTTCAAATTAGATAAATTTCGTTTCAAGAAAGATATAGGCAAATATTGGTTTGGTAACAGAGTTGTAGATAGGTGGAATAGGCTACCAAGTGCTATAGTGGGATCAAGAACGATAGGGAGCTTTAAGATACAATTAGATGGGCATATGGACGAGATGGGTTGGGTGTGAGGGTGATCTGTCAGGTGTGGCCCAGGTGTGGGGATCTGCAGATCCCCGTTTTTCTGACCTCTGACCGTTTCGGTGAAGTAAATCCTAATGGTGTTTTTAAGCTGGGCTTATAATTAGGGTTGGGTGTGACAGGGATCTGCCTTGTGTAGGCCAATCGGCTTTCTGCAGACTCCCATTTTCTTATGTACTTATTAGAGGTATGTTGTATAATATAAACAAGTGACACAACTAGGTTTTTTATTATATGCATGCAAATAGCTCAACTACCTATTACAGTCTGGGAAGCTGTTTAAACTTTTCGATAATCTCTAAATCAATCTAATGCCTTATTTTAGCGATTATATGTTATTATACATCATTAGAAAGTATCCATGGAAGAAACATGTGGATTATATGTATTACACTACGATGAAACTTTGTTGAAGGAGGTATGCAATAATGAAACATAATAACGTTTGTAGTGGTATTTTTGTAATAATAAAAACGTCGTCGGGATGATCGAAGGGTGGTGTGATACAGGCCAAGGTTGGGTGGAGGGATTTCCAACACAATTTACTGTATGGAATGATGGAATTGTATATATCGAAGTATTGCTTTAATACAGTATATACTGTATATTAATATTCTTATCTAGGTGATCCTTTAATTGTTACCTTCTATTGTTCCTCGACATTATATTAATATCATACATGTTGTGTTTTAATTAATGTTATGTTACACCACGTTGTCATTCTTATGAACCATACCATATTCAATTACATTATTTGTATTGTATTGTTAGTAACCTAATCTAAATTATATGTACAGACAGAAACCGCAGTTTCTGAGACCCCTGGATAGGGCCCGGACGCATATTTACCAAGTCGAGACAGGTAGATGCCAAAAGGAAAATTAGGACCAATCACAGCTCGAGTTTACCCTAGGATGACTATTACCAAGTCACAAGACTAACTTCAACCATGCATATAACCCTGGACAGCCAACATTGTAGCACTAAATCATGAAAATATAACTACAAAGAAATAGGAAATTCTTATAATAATGCCCTCGGTACTTTAAATTATGCAAATAAATATATCCCATTATGTTTTACGATAGTAAGAGTTAAAGCGTATCTGGCAACAGTGTTTAGTCCCAGTATAGCGATCATTCGGCATTCAGTGTATTCGCCGTAATACTATATATCCTATTATAATAGATACCTATTACTATTTCAATATAATACAACCATAGACAATGCCATTACATATTATTTGAATATGATATAAAGTTCTCCACTATATGTTAAGCATGAACAGTCATGACAGAACCGAAATATTATCTATGGACTTTAGTGCACAGCGAAGGTTTTGGTTCTACTGTTATGACTCCTGACTTGTCAATGAGTTCATTTGGCTTAAATAATAATTATAATTTATTCCAAACATAAAAATATAATAGGCCTACACTTGAATAAGTCAATTCTACATATAATTTAGTCCATAAAACAATTTACGATAAATATAAGCTAGGTTAAGTATGGATTAATGTTACAGTTCTGTAGTTCGAAATTCATTGTATTGATTGATTGATTGACTATATTTATTAAGAGTTACGGTAATTTTTTTGAAAAGACTCGCAGCGTTATTATACATAATTTATTAGGGAAAGTGAAGCTCTATGGAATCCTTATAATATACTCACATAGATTCCACTGTGGGAGAATAGATTTGATAGTTAACTATAGTTTTGATGTAAATACTACCGCAACTACGAATCTTGTTTCCGAGACCTAGTATATTAACCTAACCAAACAACCTTACCTAACCTAACCCTAGAGTGCCCTAGACCCAGTACGTGGGATACAACACTAGCCCTTGCAAGTTGCATGCCAGCTACTGTGGGTTCATATATTAGACATTCAGTAACATCTTTGTAGAACATAACACTTTACCGTAGCGAGTGTACTCCATTTCGAACACTTTTTGTAAACATGAACACGTCCGTAGCAGAGCGCTCAAGATTGCGGGACTGAGTTTGTTTACGCGCGGGACTATTTATATCGACAAAATCGAGTTACAAAACTTACCAAAACTATTCTACCACAACGGAATTTATGTGAGTATATTATAAGGATTCCATAGAGCTTCACTTTCCCTAATAAATTATGTATAATAACGCTGCGAGTCTATTCGCGATAATTATCAGAGTTACAGTACATACACCCTGATAGGAACAGAAAGTCGGCGTATTTGTTAAAAGCACCTCAATACAGCATGATCACTCCCACAGGGATAACCCATGGGATAACCTACACAATTTTAGCTAACTTATTTCCATCAGGGTCCCTGTTGTGAGGTAAGAATGAGAAGTCTACAAGGGAGTCGGACAAACTTGAAACCACAGTAGAAAGTGAAACTCCACCACATTGTAGACCTCCTGTACCATCTCAATGAAAGATCTAATAATAAATATCCTAGTACTAGCCTACCAAGACAAATACCGTGCAACAATTAATTACTTAAAATATAGTGTGGCCTATTTCATGTTGCGAAGTATATTTTGTGGCCTATTACATGTTGCGAAGAACATTTTATGGCCTATTACATGTTGCGAAGTAATTTGTGGCCTATTACATGTTGAGAAGTATATAAATGGCCTATTACATGTTGCAATGTATATTTTGTGGCCTATTACATGTTGCGAAGTATATTTTGTGGCCTATTACATGTTGCGAATTATATTTTGTAGCCTATTACATGTTGCAAATTATATTTTATGGCCTATTACATGTTGCAAATTATATTTTGTGGCCTATTACATGTTGCAAATTATATTTTGTGGCCTATTACATGTTGCGAATTATATGTTGTGGCCTATTACATGTTGAAAAGTGTATTTTGTGACGTATTACATGTTGCAAAGTATATTTTGTAGCCTATTACATGCTGCAAAGAATATTTTTTGGCCTATTACATGTTGCGAATAATATTTGTTGGCCTAACACATGCCGTGAAGAATATTTGGTGGCCTAGCACATGCCGTTAACAGTATTTGGGAGTTAGGCCACCTAGGGTTATTAACGGCATGTGTTTGGCCACCAAAAGTTATTTGCAGCATGGGTTAGGCCACTATATATTCTTCACAGCATGTGTTAGGCCACCATATATTATTTATGGCATATATTAGGCCACCATATATTATTCGCGGCATGTGTTAGGCTACCAAATATTGTTTGCACGACATGTTGCGAAGTATATTTTGTGGCCTATTACATGTTGCGAAGAATATTTATGGCGTATTACATGTTGCGAAGTATATTTTGTGGCCTATTACATGTTGCGAAGAATATTTATAGCGTATTACATGTTGCGAAGTATATTTTGTGGCCTATTACATGTTGTGAAGTATATTTGGTGGCCTATTACATGTTGCGAAGAATATTTTGTGGCCTATTACATGTTGCGCATAATATTTGTTGGCCTATTATATGCCGCGAAGAATATTTATGGCCTATTACATGTTGCGAAGAATATTTATGGCCTATTACATGTTGCAAAGTATATTTTGTGGCCTATTACATGTTGCAAAAATATTGTTATGGTCTATTACATGCTGCGCATAATATTTTTTGGCCTATTATATGCTGCGAAGAATATTTATGGCCTATTACATGCTGCAAAGAATATTTGGTAGCCTAACACATGCCGCGAAAAATATATGGTGGCCTAATATATGCCATAAATATTATATGGTGGCCTAACACATTCTGTAAAGAATATATAGTGGCCTAACCCATGCTTCGAATAACTTTTGGTGGCTTAACACATGCCGTTAATAACCCTAGGTGGCCTAACTCCCAAATACTGTTAACGGCATGTGTTTGGCCACCAAATATTCTTCACTGCATCTGTTAGGCCAACAAATATTATTCGCAACATGTAATAGGCCAAAAAATATTCTTCGCAGCATGTAATAGGCTACAAAATATACTTTGCAACATGTAATAGGTCACAAAATATACTTTGCAACATGTAATAGGCCACAAAATATAATTTGCAACATGTAATAGGCCACAAAATATACTTTGCAACATGTACTAGGCCATAAAATATACTTTGCAACATGTAATAGGCCACACAATATAATTTGCAACATGTAATAGGCCACAAAATACACTTTGCAACATGTAATAGGCCACAAAATATAATTCGCAAAATGTAATAGGCCACAAAATATAATTCGCAACATGTAATAGGCTACAAAATATACTTCGCAACATGTAATAGGCCATAAATATACTTCTCAACATGTAATAGGCCACAAAATTACTTCGCAACATGTAATAGGCCATAAAATGTTCTTCGCAACATGTAATAGGCCATAAAATATTCTTTGCAACATGTAATAGGCCACAAAATATACTTCGCAACATGTAATAGGCCACACTATATTTTAAGTAATTAATTGTTGCACGGTATTTGTCTTGGTAGGCTATTACTAGGATATATATGGTCAATATACAGGAGGCGCTACAATATAGGTAGCAAAATTCTAATGGTAGTTTTG
This sequence comes from Paralithodes platypus, assembly GCA_032716605.1. Classification (NCBI taxonomy): domain Eukaryota; kingdom Metazoa; phylum Arthropoda; class Malacostraca; order Decapoda; family Lithodidae; genus Paralithodes; species Paralithodes platypus. The sequence goes on along the minus strand of CM064528.1, from coordinate 34,356,962 downwards.
GGTTCCTATCATCATATGCTTCATTTCTATATACTTTTTATCCCTGGGGGAAAAAAAAAAAAAATCTTGGGATTTTTCATTTATTTTCTTGGGTTTTTTGTTTTGATCATTAACCTAACCAAAAAACCTAACTTAACCTAACCTAATAGCCCCCAAATACATTTAGATTAGGTTAGGTTAGGTTTTTTGGTTAGGTTAATAAAAAAAAAAAAAAATCCAAGAAAAAAATAAAAACCCAAGATTTTTTTCTGTTTTTCCCGGGGATAAAAAGTATATAGAAATGAAGCATATGATGATAGGAACCCAAAACTACCATTATAATTTTGCTACCTATATTGTAGCGCCTCCTGTATATTGACCATATTTATTATTAGATCTTTCATTGAGATGGTACAGGAGGTCTACAATGTGGTGGAGTTTCACTTTCTACTGTAGTTTCAAGTTTGTCCGACTCCCTTGTAGACTTCTCATTCTTACCTCACAACAGGGACCCTGATGGAAATAAGTTAGCTAAAATAGCTGACAAATCTTAAAATCCCAGCCAACTTTTGCCAAAACTTGGCTCGAGTTTTTTCATTTTGGGGTTTTCTCAAGTTGAAAAACAACAAAACTCGAGCCAACTTTCATCATAAAATCCATTATATCGCCTTTTTATGTCTTTAACCCCACATTTTCCCTGATCTTCATAGCCCTCCCCACTATCGGGCGCCGTGTCTTAAGATTGTTGGATAAAGGGGAAAACGATTTTTGCGGAGGTTGAAACTAATGTCAATCACTATATATTGATGCAAATAAACTAAAACTAAAAAAAACTAAAATGAAAATAATTGGTGGGTGGTTTCCTTAATATTTTCCTAATTATGCAGTACAGATCATAGTACTCTGAACATATTTAAACATCATGCCATTAATGGGATAATTATATTGAATTCTATGAACTGATTTATTGAGGGAAGGGGGAAAAGGTGCAGAAACCGCTTAGGTCAGATCCCGGTGACGAAATACGGCCGGATGAGCAATAAAAGGCATAACAATATTAGTTTCAGTTAGCAGGTGTACTCAATTTCATTCTGACTGATCCAGAAGCTACTTCGTTTGGCCCCATGCATATGACAGCACCGGCACATGACCGTGGGGTCCACTTCATAATGTGTATTGAGTAATTAAAAAGGTAAGAAAGTTATTATATAATTATAGCTAATGGTTATAAACAAAACTATTATATGATTACGGTATGACTTCGATACTTGGTGTTACCAATCTTGCCAACCACAAAATACCAAAATCCGTACAGTTGGTTGCCCTGTTCTCCTCCGCACCAATTTGCGTGAATCCTCAAACAATTGTTTGAACAATTTCCACCAATTATTAATGCTAATGCTGCGTTACAGATTAAACAGCTCTAGCTTATCAGATAATACAAAACGGAACACTTTAATTAAGTTCAACTCTCAAATAATTAATTCGATGTAAAGTGGGTTGGCATCTATGCCCCCCCCCCCCCCCCCCACCCTCTGTTCACCTTATATAGTGGTGTTTGCTACCCTACCTATTACCCCCACCCCCACCCCACCACCCCCTTCTACCCCATCGTAACTCTGCAGCTAGAAAGGGTACACCGGGGATTCTCTGTGGCTGAGGGGCGTCTCTGTTTCATGTGTGCGGAACTGTACGTACCTGAGTATATACATACATACATACATACCAGTTTTCACTCATATTCAGTATTACACTGCTTAAGTTTTCTTCACAGGTTTAGATCACAAACATAATTAAGGTTTTCGCTACATGAATTGTTTCACTCTCTCTGGGTAAAGCTAATAATGTGTATGGACCAGATGGTGTTCCTCCTGTTTTACTCAAAAACTATTCTTCCGTGCTGATTCCCTGCTTAGACAAAATTTTCAATATCTGTACATACATACATACATACATACATACATACAAGTTTAAACACCGTTTCATCCACAGAGATTGTGGTTATAGTCTCATGCCCTATATGGCGGCATTCCATGCGACCCTGTCCTGGGCTGCCTCTGTTGTCAAGTTCTTTGTTTTGAGATCGGACTAAGGTACCTGATGCCACGTCTTTCTAGGTCTACCCTACTCACAACTCACCCCCCCCCCCCCTGTTTACAGTCAGCATTTATTCACCCAGTTCTGATCATCCATTCTCTCCAGTGTCCAAACCAACTTAGTCGGCGCATGCACATCACTTCACCAATACTTCTAATGCCCAGACACTTTCTATATTCCTCACTCAATACCCCGTCCCTGAGGTTAACCCAACATATCCATCTAGCCATTCTCTTCTCATTCTGTTTCATTCTATTAATATCCTCTACTTTAACCGGCCATATTTCCGTGGCATAGGCCATCGCACTCCTAACTCACAGGTACACACCTTCCCTTTAAGGTGAAGTGGGAGTCCTCCCATGGTCAAGAGTGGCAACAGCTCTCTAATCTTCCCCCAGCCACTTGTGACTCCAGCGATGAAGCCAGCTTCACCGCCACCTCTGGCGGAAACCGTATTGCCCAGAACTTATTCACACACTCGAGCATTACACTGACGTACCCTGTACATTTAAAGTCTATGATTCTCGTCAAAGGACCTTTCGCACCATTACATCTCTTGTGTACCCAGTCACTAAAGACAAAACATTGAATTGAGTTACTTCCCACCTCCTTACCACAAACTGCACATGGAAAGTCTTTCCTTCTTGCTGGAATGTTGCTCTCATTCAACCTGTCCTAAAGAAGTGTGACCGCTCTCAACCCTCCAACTTTCATCTAATTGCTCTCATATATTGCTTCTCTGAAGTTTTTCAATCTATTCTTAACCCAATGGCAGCGGGAGACGTTCTGGAACACACATGCCAATTACGTTAACTATGGTTCTCTCAATCTACAACCTAGAATAGCTTGTGTACGATAAATTGATAGAACATGTATCTGGCTACATTGTGAGACCTTCAAGAGTGCAATACCTTGAATGGTTTTGGAGAGAGGGCCCTCAGAGTGACTGTAAGTGTCGCACGGGATATCAGCCAACAGGTTGTATAATATATGTGCAAAATTCACAGTTTGCACAAAGTTTTGCAATGGCTGTCATGCCATTTCATGTTATTCAGACATATATGAACATATCTAGGTATGATAGATAATGTGGTACTGCCGTACACTCTTGATCCTACCTAAGCTAACAAAATTGCGGCACTATACAGGGATCTAAGTACACTTGAGGTGGACTGCACATAGGGACACCAGCGGGGCGATAGCTAACAATATCAGGAGGTGTACAGTCAAGTTTAAAAGTTCATCAACAACCTATATTATTACGTCAGCAATCTCATTTCGGTGTGAGCGTCCTGGGTTCGAATCCCCGGACTGCCACATGGATTTGTTGATTTCATAAATTGAGTTTAGAAGTAAAGTTGGTTGGTGTAAAGAACATAAGAAACAACACTTTAATTGCCATGCCTACATTGCTTATAATTTGCTCCGAGAATTACCTAAATTACTTCCCTTCAAACATTTACACTTTGCCTCACCAATATTGTCACAGCATTTTAATCCGAGTGTCCCTGTACAAGAACCTCATAGAAAATATGGTGTAGCGCAAACATTAACGCACTTTTTCCGTAACATCCTGAATACTGTGATATTCCCTGGAATGTCTATGCTCAAACATTTTAATTTTAGCCTTCATTTTATGCTCATTATTACAAGTCCCAAGCATGCAGGTCCTGCCATAACAAAATTGTATTTTAACTCGACTTCGGTCAGCTAAAAGCTAAACAAAATAATTATATATTTTTGTGCAGTTATGTTTCATTCTTGACGTTCTCCAACTGCTTCACAAACACTTCTGTATTATAATCACCCACCATTCCTCCCATAAAATACATAATTCTATTCCATGTTATTCTTTACAAGTCTCTTCTGTATGCCGAGGACACTTTAGAGATCATCTAGTAAGAGAGAGCTGTCATTGTTTTCTTTTTAAGACATTATCAAAGAATGGGGTGATATATAATACAGAGTCGCTGGCAGTCGTAGGATGAGGTTGTGCCGTGCCTTCCCTCCTGAGAGAACTGTTTCATTTGTGACCGATTATTCGTATTAGTAGGCTATCTTGAAAATAACAAATAAGACTTTAAGTGACTATTTGTACTCATTGGAGTTACTGAAGACTTTAATTTGCTGAGACAATGGTGTTTTATGGTGAAAATTGCTGACTCGCTGTTGGTTAAATGGCTGATGCCAGTGTGGTGATGGCGACAAATACGGCGACAGACACATTGTGTTATGTTTGTGTAGAAAGTGATGGGTCCTCTGCAAAGTGGGTTGGTTGTGTGACCTGTATAAGATGGGCCCATATCAAGTGTGTCCATCTGACTGGTGTTACAACTGAGAATGTAGCGAAAATAAACTGGGTTTGTGACCCATGTCTGTCAGAGTTTAGACTTGCCAGACAATTAATGAAGGAAATGCAGGACCTCAAAGGCATGATAAATCAAGGATTCCAGGCAATAAAACAAGATTTGGGAAGTCAATTTAATGTAGTGAACGAAGAGTTAGGTGGAGTGAATGTGGCAGTTGAAGGTGTAGTAGAGGCGATGAATGCTGAGCAAGCAGACCCCGTGGTCATCAGTTGGACTGAGGTTGTCAAGAAACGAAAGAAACCAACTAAGAAGAACTTACTTTTTGTGAAGGCTACTGAGGAAAATGAAAAGGCAACAGATTAGAAGAATGAAGTTTCTCGAGCATTGGCGGGTGTTCAGATAAATGATGCAAGACTCACGACTGGAGGGAACATTGTTATGAACTTTGAGAACAAGACCATGAGAGATGAAGCAGCCCAGAAACATGAGAATGTAAAAAAGGTAACCACAAAGAGAGTGAGAAAACTGAAACCGAAGATCATGATTTGTAATGTTCCTATGGAGGAGACCCGGGAAAAGATAATTGAGATCTTGATAGAAAAGAATGGGTATCTTAAAAACATTCCAGAAGTTGAGACTAAGATTGAGAAGATTTTTTGCAAGCCTGCTGCTGGTGGCACGATGCATTACATTTTGAAGTGTGATCCAACTGTTCGAGCATTGATTAACACCTTACGAGCGGCCTATGCGGTTTATTTATGTGTACCGCACAGCGGGGTGTTTTTAGCCAAAATAGGGCTGTTTACGTGATCATTTTCATGCCTAAATAAGACCCAGAACGTAAAACAAGTACCTATCCCTGAAAGGGCATAAACAGAGCTTTCGAATGACACCATAACGATCCTTGTATGATGGATAGTTTTCTTGCAATAACCGTGCAACGCGAGTGCAAAAAGCAGGTAATTCGGTACTTTCAGTACATAATTGAGTATGTAGCGAGTGAGAGAGGGAGGAGGGAGCTGAGATTTGTGTCAGTAGGTTCGCCGCGGTGGTCTGGAGCAGTCATACGCTCGCTAGTCTCCTGCCACCACTTGTCTCTCTCTCTCAGCCACATTACGTGCTGAAATTGCCACTCGAGTTATGTCGAGCGCCGCCACATAGTCCAGCTTTTTTTAACTCGACTTATGTTGCTCGCCGCTAATTAAGGGTTAATAAGAATCGAGACAAAGTTAAGCTAGAATGGGGAGTGTACACTGTATGGGACAGGTATCATGCGTTAATTTGCTATTATTGACAAAGATACGGACATTTGCAAGAACATTGTACTACCAAGAGCAGTGGTGATGAACCATGTTGCCATAAATGTGCGGGAAATCATAAATCAAAGGATTGTCTGGTGGCTGAAAGAAAGTGCATTAACTGTCTGAGATACAAGAAGCCTGTGGTGAATCACTCAGCGAATGAAAAATGCTGTCCGGTCCTTGAGATTGAACTAGAGAGGATTAGAAACAATACTGACCATGGCTATTAACAGGGGAGACTTGAACATTAAATGTGGCCTGTTGAATATTCAATCAGTAGGAAATAAAACTGGGCATTCGTGACCTGATAAAGGATGATGGTTTTGATATTTTGGCGCTAACCGAAACATGGCTAAATGATTGTGATAATGCTAAAATTCAAGAAATGACTCCAACAACGCATACTTTTCTGCATATTCCAAGAAAAGACAGGCGAGGAGGTGGAGTGGGAATTTTTCTTTCAAACTCATTTAAGAAACTCAAGGTGTATGCAACAGAGAGGATGGAGAGTTTTGAACATATGCAGGCTGGTTGTGAAATAGGTGGGAAGAAATATACTTTTCTTGTAGTGTATAGACCACCAAATTTGAGTACCAACTTATCCATTGGTGAATTTAGATTTTATTTGGAAACGTTAGACATGGTGAGCGCAAATATTTTTATCTGTGGTGATTTTAACTTTTGGATTGAAGATTTAAGTGCTTGCTATACTATGGAATTTATGGAAATGATGGACTCATTCAATTTAGTCAACGAAGTGGATGTGGTGACATCAATTGGAGGGCATACTATTATATTGGACTTAGTTTTTTGTGATATTGACTACAATCTCGTCCAAGAAGTGTGTGTGGAAGAGATATGTCGTATTTCTCCGGTGCATAGGCTGGTAACTTTTGTGATTCCATTTATGAAAGATTCAAGACAAACTAAAAAGATTAAGTTTAGATTAAAGAGAGACTTTATACCCGAACTATTAATAACCTCGGTGATCCAAAGTCTATCTTTAAAGAGGCATGAAACTTGTGACCATGAATACGGGAAACGTGAGGAATGTGCGATATGTCTTTCTAGATTATATAATGGTACTGTCAGGGAAATGTATAATGAAATGTGCCCTATGCTTGAGAAGGAAATTGTAGTGATAGACCATGCGACTAGGTTTAATGCTGAAATATTAAGAGCGGAAAAGGAAAAAAAGAAAAGAGAAAGACTATGGCGTAGGTTCCGGACAGATATGGCTAGAAGAGACTATCAAGATGCAAGAAATGAAGAGAATAGACTTATAGTAAAAAGGAAACGTGAATATTATAGGCAAACGACCATGGAGGCGGGAACAAATATTATTAAGTTATATACGGTGCTAGATAACTTGACAGGAAACAAAAAGAAAAATAAGTTACCAGAGGGGTTATCAGATACAGTGCTAGCAAATAAATGTTTAGACTTCTTCGACAATAAAATTAGGAATATTGTTGAAAACTTTACAGCAAGGGGATTGCAAGGATCGTCTTCAGCCAGTCAAGTTCCAGAGAATAAGTTATCATGTTTTCGGACAGTCGACCAGAGTGTGGTAAAATCTATTGTACATAGAGTGAAACATACGTACTGTGAAAATTATCCTTTACCTGTGAGTGATATAGTTCATAGTAAAAATTTCGATGGAATTCTGGATATATTACTAGATAGTGTTAATCAAAGTATTGAAACTAATATTTTTCCTGAGTCTGAGAAGAGGGCGATTGTGAAGCCTATAGTAAAAGGTAAATTGTATGCTCAGTGCCTTAGTTCTTTTCGACCAGTATCCAACTTGACATTTTTGTCTAAGATAATCGAGAATGTAATATTAGACCAGTTGCTGGATCACCTGCAGAAAGTGCGAGTGTTTTTCCTGACAGTCAGTCTGCCTATAGGAGACTTTACTCCACTGAAACAACTATGTGTTCTGTAGTCAGTGATTTACTTGTATTGTTGGATGAAGGAAAGTGTGGTGTTTTAATCCTGCTTGATTTAAGTGCTGCATTTGACACAGTTGTGCATGATTTATTGCTGACGGACTGCAGAAATATTGGTATAGATGGTAATGCATTGAATTACCTGAGAAGTTATCTTAAAGATAGAATATACTGCGTACAAATAGGAAGATCGTTCTCCGATATGAAACGTTTAGAAAGGCGCGTCCCCCAGGGAAGTGTACTGGGCCCAATTCTGTTTTGCATATATATAATTGAACTATCACTTTAGCTTGAAAAATATGGAGTTAGTCTTAAACTGTTTGCAGACGATACCCAGTTCTACATGACACTGAGGAATGTAGTTAATGCTGAAGAAACGTTGAGCAGAATAATGGTGGACGTCAGTAGATGGATGGAGTCCAAGCAGTTGAAACTGAATGAGAATAAAACTCAATGTTTAATTGTTGGAAAAAAAAACGACCTCAGGAGGCTGGATATTTCTAGACTTCGAATCAACGGTAATCAACGAATGTTAATGGAAGTAAGTAACGCAGTGAAGGACTTGGGAGTGATGATAGACTGCAATTTATCATTCAAAAGTCAAATTCATCAGGTTTTGAGAATATCTGGATATCATCTGAGGAACATTGCCTTTGTGAGAAAGTATCTCGGTGAAAAAATCACCAAGATGCTCGTTCATAACCATGTTATAAGTAAGTTGGATTATTGTAACTCACTCTACTATGGTCTTCCAAATTATCTACTGAGGAAGTTGCAACTTATTATGAATAGGGCTGCAAGATTAATAAAGGGTCTACCTCATCGGGAGAGAATAACACCGACTCTGATTGATTTACACTGGTTACCAATTAAGGCAAGAATTGTCTACAAATTGTGTGTTATGACATATCAAGCATTGAAGTTTGGAAAACCAGGATATATAAGGGATCTATTAAAAGATTTCCACGTAGATACTGCCATGACATTGAGACACAGTGTGGAGCTGCACAGGCTGGAAGAGCCACGAAGCAATTTTGAATTTGGATTTCGAGCCTTTGAAAAGAGTGCTCCATGGCTCTACAATAAACTGCCTGAGAATGTTAAGAACAGTGAACATTTTGAGATTTTTAAGAAGAGATTGAAGACACTTATTCACTGAGTGCTATGACTTCGAAGACAAGACCATAAAGCCTGAATTCAAGTGCTAGAATATGTGAGGGCGGCTGCGACGAGCGTCGTGAAAGCGATGAAAAAAGTATGTAAGTAAGTTGTGTTGTAAGATCTGAAGATTTTTTTTTTTTTTTTTTACCAGTAATGCGGAATTTGCAATAGAGAAGCTAATGTCACCAATGGTACACAAATGACAGAGATCTGTTTTCTTACAGGGTCTCTAGGACACTCAAGTTTATTCACTCGGCTTTCACCCTCCCCTTAGGCATTCCCCTTCAAATATTTTGTGTTTTCACTTCCTACTTGTACATCCTCTTTGCCAATCTTAAAGCACTCAATTTCACCCAGAGCCCATAACATAAACTGTTAAGAGTTATATATCGAGTACTTATATACAAATTCCTTATCTCATTTTTATACAGTATTGTTGGCACTATGATACCTTCAAACAGAGCTGGCTTAACTTATACATTTATGGGGGAGGCATGACAAGCGACAAAGGGGGGGGGATAGATAGGTTGGAGAGATGAGAGGTCTTTAAGAATTTGAGAGAAGTAAAGGTGGAAATGAAGAGCAAAGTAAAAGAGTCAAAGGTGGAGGGCCGTCCTCCTTGTTATTCTTCAAGATTTGTGTTTCTCATTGGTGTGTCAGCTGCAAGGAAGATAGTCTTGGAGGGGGTCGGTTTCTAGAGTGCCTGAGAGGCGTGTTAACCTGTCAAAAGATTAGGCCTCACGGAAGTGTCTGTATAGTGGATGAGATAGGGCTCATAGAAGAAAACCCATAACAAAAAATAAAAAATGCCCCACAGGCGCTCAAATGGAAGCAATATGTGATTAGGTTGCATAACTACTCTCCAACATGTGTCCCACACCCTCCTCCCTCTCCTTCCCCACTTCTTCCTTCCTCAATTATTGGCTATTTTCCTTCTTATATTCGTCATTCCTCCTGTAATTCTGCATGAAATGTGGTCAGTAATGGCCCTCCACACCCCCCTCCACCCTCTAACATGCGAGAGACTCGACTAGCACTACTCAGTGCCTCAAGAAACCTTGCAGAGATAGCATGTTGCTCTCTCTCTTTCTCCTGTCTCCATCCACCCCCTCCCGCCATAAATATACTTTTTTCACTAGATATTTCCTGTTTGCACCTATTTCCTGGTCTTCACTGCTCACATGTTCATCATATAAGTAAAATATATGAACATGGAACAGAAATAATGCTTTATATGGTATGTAAAACAAATTTCGTCAGAATCGATTTTTCGCATACGCAAGGTTTTTAAAAAACATCAATAGCGCTTTCGTCGGATTAGTAGGGCAGTGACGGGACACTCGAGTAGGTAGTGCAGCAGAGGTTCAGTGGTGACTTCTTGGCAGTGTCCGCATGATCTTTCATTATGGTTTTTAATCTCAGTTAAACACTTGTAACCGAGCTGTAATCTGTGCAAGTTTACTTGTGTCTCCCTTCGTATCGTGTGGGAAAGTTGAAGATGTTTGCCGTTGGTTGCCTGGCAATACCAGTCTGCTGAGTATGATTCGGGGATTTTTGCTCGGTGTGACTGCTATTGAAGTTCCATGGCCTTCTTCCAGGTTCTCATCTAAATTTTGGAGAGGGACGTGTGAAGTGGCAGGGTGGTGGTGCGGAATCTTGTGACAAGTTTTGCAGCCTCATCTGCTTCCTTGTTCCCCTGGATCCCCACTTTGATGGGAATCCATAGGAAATTGACAAGACGGCCCTGGTTCATTAGACGTTGTAATAATGCCCAAATGCCTGTTGTGAGCTCAATGTTGTCTTATAGTTTTATGTTTTTGATTGTTGAAATAGAAGAGCTGGAGTCAGCTCTGAGAAGGTATGTGGAAGAGCATGTATGAGGGTGCAAAGGCGTCAGTATGTGTGGAGAATGAGCAGAGTGAGTTCTTTGATCTGAATGTTGGGTTGAAACAGGGGTGTGCGATGTCCCCGTGGTTGTTTAACCCTCAACCGACGGTGACCGTCATATGACGGGAGAGAGAATATTGGCCACCCCTGCGGTACTCGTCATCTGACTCATGCCTTTTTTAGGCCATTACAAGCGATAAGAGAGAGAGCGAGCATTGTAAGGACAACAGGCAGGCTCGGTCTGCTCGCGGAAGCGGCGAGACCCGCACTGGGACCTACTGTATATTAACCCCTTGTGTGCAGTTACACTTTATTTTTATATAATCTCTATTTGGTGAATTGTATATTTAGTTACATATGCTATTATATATATTTGTTTTGCTTTTTAACACCTTAAGAGCGGCCTATGCGGTTTATTTATATGTACCGCCCAGCGGGGTGTTTTTAGCCAAAATAGGGCTGTTTACGTGATCATTTTCATGCCTAAATAAGACCCAGAATGTAAAACAAGTATCTATCCCTGAAAGGGCATAAACAGAGCTTTCGAATGACACCATAACGATCCTTTTATGAATGCTAGTTTTCTTGCAATAACCGTGCAACGCGAGTGCAAAAAGCATGTAATTAGCCACTTTCCCGATACAATTCCTTATATAGCGAGTGAGAGAGGGAGGAGGGAGCTGGGATTAGTGTCAGTATGTTCGCCGCGGTGGTCTGGAGCAGTCATACGCTCGCTACTCTCCTGCCACCACTTGTCTCTCTCTCTCAGCAACATTACGTGCTGAAATTGCCACTCGACCTATGTCGAGCGCCGCCACATAGTCCAGCTTTATTTAACTCGACTTATGTTGCTCGCCGCTAATTAAGGGTTAAGGTAGGTTATCACCCCTGGTAGCCTACTTCTGCATATTTCATACTTTTTTGTTTTTGGTTATTTTTGTTTTCGGTTAGTCTAGGGCTCTAGGCTATCATCCCTGGTGGCCTATTTCTGCGTACGGTACTTCAATTTTTAAATTTTCAGTTAGGCTATCACCGCTGGTGGCCTATTTCTGCGTACCGGTATTTCATAATTTTTGTTTTCGGTTATTTTTGTTTTCGGTTAGTCTAGGCTATCATCCCTGGTGGCCTATTTCTGCGTACTTCAATTTTTAAATTTTCAGTTAGGCTATCACCGCTGGTGGCCTATTTCTGCGAACCGGTATTTCATAATTTTTGTTTTCGGTTAGGATAGGCTATAACCCCTGGTGGCCTATTTCTGTTTAAAAAAACATAAAATTGTTTTCGGTTCGGCTATCACTGCGTATTAAAATTTAATTTTGTTTTGTTTTAATTTTCGGTTAGGCTATCACCGCTGATACCCTATTTGTGTGTATTTCAACATTTTTGTTTTCGGTTAGGCCTATTTAAGTAAGTGAAGCGACCTGAAGGGAGTGAAGTGTTTTTAAAGTGAGTTTAGTGTTTTTAAAGTGAATTAAGTGTTTTTAAGTGAGTGAAGTGATCTGAAGAAAGTGATCGTCACCATGCCTCGTGCCTGTACGAACTGCGCCGGTAGGTTTGGTGCTTCCATGTTTGCTCCTGCCGATCCACAAGTCTGCCGACTCTGCCAGCAACGAGAGGATTTGACAGCAAAATTGGATGAAGCCCACAACAAGATCAACGCCCTCACCAAGAAGCTGGAATCACTCCAAGAGTTTGTAACACTTAACGTTGGAGTATCACTAACTCCAATTGTTTCAACTCCAGCATCCACCACCGCCCCAACGTCAAATGCCAACAATCCAACACCTGCAGTAGACACTGCAGCAGATGCTTCTGACGAACCTGAGCCGACATCAAACCAGGACAGCCGCCCTGTTCACCTTAGTCTCTCCCCAACTCCTCGTGCAAGAAGCCTGCTAGCACGAACAGTACCAACCCCTCGCCCCCGTTCTAACCACTCCTCTCCCCGACCTGTACGTAGAGTCCCGCCACCACAGATTTCCGGATTTACACCAGTGAGGAACGGTGCACAGCCAACACAGAAAAGGTCTCATCTACCAGTCACAATCTCAAACAGATTTGAGATATTGGTAGAGATGGAAGACGAACCAGAAGAGACCAGGCTCGTTGGGGATTCCATCCTACGAGGACAGGTCGAAGAGTTCTGCGACAGAGTCCCAAATCAACGAAAAAAAATTTGCATCCCAGGAGCTGGACTGGACGACATTGTGGAAGCCTTCGAAGATACCACAAAGGATGCAAATGAAAATACCCTTTTTGTCATCCATGCTGGCTCAAATGACGTCATGCGCACCAGATCCGAAGAGTTGATGGAGAAATATCGCAAGATGATCCAGCACTACAAAAACAAGTCAAGGAATATCATCATCTCAGGCATTCTCCCCAAGATCGACGCACCTGACAAATTCTACGACAAGGCCTTCAGCACAAATAGCTGACTAAAATATTTGTGTCTGAGGGAAGAGGTTGAATTCATCAACCTCTGGGACAACTTCTACAACCAGCCTACTCTGTTCCGCAAGGATGGCACTCATCTAAACCCGGTGGGTTCAGCACGCATGGGTCGTCTCCTACACGAAGCAGTCCGCAGCCATGGATCAAAAAACGCCATCCGAGAAGAAGCAGCAGTGACATAAATCATCCAACGCCAAGAAAAAAACAGAGGCAACCGAGGACCACCAGCGATAAGGACCGAAGACAGCGAGGACCGAGGACAGCCATGAACATAAATGTAGATCCGACAAGAACCAAAAATATTATTAAAGAGCGTTCCGTGAGTTCTAAAATAACAAATTTAAAGGTTTTCTATGCAAATGCTCGTAGCATACGCAATAAATTTTCAGATTTAGAGGAGCTAGTGTTTACAGAAAATTATGATGTGATTGGCATAACAAAATCTTGGTTCAATACAGAAGATAGAGACTTTTTAGCAGAGTATTCACTTCCCGGTTATGTAATGTTTGAGAAAAGCCGAATAAATCGAAATGGAGGTGGCGTTTTACTTTATATCAAAGAAAGTCTTAACCCTACCCTCTTGTCAAAACCTCAAATTGTGAACGTCGACGCATCTTTTGTGCTAATAAAGAATAATAAAGGTACAAAAATAATACTTGCATTAATATACAGACCTCCAGCTCAATCAGTGCAAACTGACCGAGAAATTTACGAACAAATTGCAGATGTAAGTAACTCACAAGATACCGTAATTTTTGGCGACTTTAATTTACCTGTGACCAAGTGGGCCGATACTCTTACTTCACACTTCGGACATGACTTGTATACGAACTTGCAAAAGAGTTCGCTTTATCAATTTGTTCGAACGCCGACCCGTGGTAATAACGTTCTGGACATTGTACTTGCAACAAAAGAAGAATTAATGGAGAATTTGAATGTTGGTGATGAATTCAGTAACAGCGACCATTGTACGATAACTTTCACTTTAAAGTTTATTAGTAACGAACCAAATAGTAGCATCGAAAAAGTCCCTAATTTCAAGAAAGCAAACTTCCATAAACTTAGAGATATGTTTAAAGAAACTGACTGGAGCTTTTTAATTAACAATAACGACATAAATACATCTTGGAAGTTATTCGAAACCACTTACCTAAAAGCAGTGCAAGACTGCATACCATCGAAAATACGGCGTCCACGCCATAATAATAAGCCCAAATGGTGGAATAAAGATATTTCAAACTGCCTGCTTGCTAAAAAAATGGCTAATGATAGATTATAATCCTCACAAAATGACGAAGAACGGCTGAAATTTGTAGAGCTACGACGCAAAGCCAAAAAGTTAATTAAGCAAAGTAAAAAGACCTTAGAGTTACATATTGCGAATCAAAGTAAAACAAACCCGAAAGAATTCTATAGTTATATCAGAAAGAAAAAAGTAGTTACTTCAACTGTTGGACCGTTAGTCGATGAAAATGGAGAATACACCAAAGACGAAGTACAAATGAGTAATGCCCTCAATACCTTCTTTGCATCAGTTTTTACAACAGAAGACCTCAGTGATATCCCTACACCATCGCCGATTCAGATTGATAATTCAGATGTTCTAAGCAATATCACCGTTACAGAGAGAGAAGTATTGAATTGTTTAGATAAACTCAAGGTAAATAAATCGCCTGGACCTGATACAATCTCGCCTAGAGTTCTAAAGGAAGCTAAGGATGAGCTCTCCAAACCACTGACATTACTATTCAATAAATCCTTGCAGTCTGGAACTATGCCTGATCAATGGAAGCTAGCCAACGTATCACCAATATTAAAAAAAGGCAGCAAATCCCTACCCAGTAACTATCGTCCAATTAGCTTAACCTCAGTTGTATGTAAAATGCTAGAAACGGTCATACGAGACAGACTCGTAAATCACTTAGAGGAAAATAAAATACTTAAAGATACTCAACACGGCTTTCGTAAAAAACGTTCCTGTTTAACAAAGCTCTTAGACTTCTTCCACGATATCCTCAACCTCTACGATGAGAGTAAAGCTGTAGATATTATATACCTTGATTTTCAAAAGGCATTTGACAAAGTTCCCCACAAACGTTTACTGCTAAAACTAAAAGCGCATGGAATACAAGACGGTGTGTTGAAATGGATAGAAAATTGGCTCAGCGACAGAAAGCAAAGGAGTAGTCATAAACGGTAAGGCATCTAAATGGACCAATGTAAGTAGCGGGGTACCCCAGGGATCGGTACTAGGACCAATTCTCTTTCTAATTTACATCAACGACATAGATGAGGGTCTCACCTGTACAATCTCAAAAATTTGCTGACGATACAAAAATTGCAAATAGCGTACTCTCAAAAGAACAAGTTGACGATATGCAACACAATCTAGATAAATTGTCATGTTGGGCCCAAATTTGGCAAATGAGTTTCAATGCGGATAAATGTAAACTACTACATATCGGATACCTAAATGAGAAAGCAAACTATTCGATGAATGGCACTCAGCTTAAGATTGTAAACAGAGAAACCGATCTGGGAGTAACAATATCGAGTAACCTAAAACCGAGTCAACAATGTTCAGAAGTTGTTAAGAAGGCAAACAAAATAATTGGCTTTATGGCAGGTCATTTGAGCATAAATCCAAAGAAGTTATCCTAACCCTTTACAATTCCTTAGTCCGCCCTCTTCTGGAATACTGCTTTCAATCCTGGTGCCCTTATTACCAAAAAGATATAAACAAGCTAGAACGAGTTCAACGTAGAGTTACCAAAATGATACCTAGCCTAAAGAACAAACCATACGAAGAGCGTCTTAGAGAATTAAATCTATTTCCTTTAACCCAGCGCAGATTAAGAGGTGACTTAATTCAAGTGTTCAAAATCATCAAAGGCATCGACAATATGAACTGTAGTAAGTACTTCACTATCGACCAATCTAATTACACGCGGGGAAACGGTTGCAAAATTATTGGTAAATCTTTTAACTCACACGAATCTAAGAATTTCTTCTTCAATCGAGTTGTCAACTTGTGGAATGGGCTTCCCCGAAACGTTATAGACTGCATCACCGTTGATTCATTTAAACTCCGTCTAGACTAATATCTGGCATCAAATCCGCGACTGACTGCGTTTGTAAATGAATAACTTTATTTTATCCCCCCCTCAGTTACTAACTCATCTGTCCCCTACTAACTTCCTAATCCTGCCACGGACATTAGTTCCAGGGCAGTAATTCCCTTTCCAATGTTCCCTTACCCACTCTAAACCACTGTTTGGACACTTGATCCTCAGTGTTTTGGAGGACAAGCAACCTAGAAGGGTCACTAGATCTGTTGTTGCTTGATTTGCTTTGTACTCCTTTGTACTCCTTTGTACTGTATCTCCTCCGTACCTCCGTATCTCTCAAAATAAGGATAAATCCAGGGAAAATTCCTCATTTTAGGGTATTTTCACTTTCAGTTGCACGATCATTGCAAGAGACCCCATTGTCGTACAAGGATGATTCAGATGTCATTGGAAAGCTCGTTTTTCATTCTTTCACGGATATATAATTGTATTACGCTCTGGATCTTGCTTAGGCATGAAAAAGAGCATGGAATGATGCTCATTTTCGGTAAATATGCCCTCCAGGCGCTACCATGATACACCCCCCCTGCGGGTTGGGAGTTAATGTATACAGTATATGGATGGATTCATGAAAGAAATACAAGGAAGGGCAGTGGATGTTGGTGTACCGCTGATAAGGGAGGGAAAATAGTGGAAGCTACCTGTACTGCTGTTTGCCGATGATACAGTTCTGATAAGCGATATTGAATGGGAATTGCAGGGTCTGGTAAATAAGTTTGGAAGAGTGTGTGACAAATGGAATCTGAAGGTAAGTGCAGGGAAGAGCAAGGTTATGCTCTTTGAAAGGGGTGCAGCCACAGAGTGTAAGGTAAGGTTGAATGGTCAGGCTATGGAGAATGTCAGCTCATTCAAGTATCTGGGCAGTGTGCTGAATAAAGATGGGAGTATGGATGAAGAAGTGCGTGAGAGGGTGCAACAGGAGAAGAGGGGTTTAGGAACGCCGAAAGCAGTAACAAGAAACAGGGTGGTCAGCATGGAAGTAAAGAAGTCCTTCCATGACAGTGTGGTAATCTCGACATTGACCTACGGAAGCGAAGCATGGACGTTGGAGGAGAAACTCGGACCAAGAGTGAGAGGGGTGGAAATGAGTTACTCTAGAAGTGCGTGCGTAGTTACATGGAGGGATAGACAGACGAATGAGGAAGTAAGAGAGAGGTGTGGTGTGAATGTAGATGTGCTGGAAAGTGTGAAAAGGAACACCTTGAGATGGTTCAGCCATATGGAACGTATGGGAAGCGAGAGAATGACTAAGAGCGTGTACAAGAGCGAGGTGGAAGGATAGAGACGGAGAGATAAACAGAGAGAGGTGGAAGGATGGAGGCAGTGCTGAATGGGAGGAGGGGCGTCGACTGACCGGGGACAGAGGTGCATGGGGGCGTATCGTTCATGGCCACCCCTTCGGGGATCACGGCGTCCGACAATAGATAGATAGAGTCAGTGTTTATTAGTATGTTACCTTGCCTCTGCTCTGTATTCCCCAAGGCTTGCTTGATCGCTGACAACTCAGTTTGGAAAGTTGAGCAGCCATCTGGTGTCCTCCACATGCCCGCCTCGCCATTTTTGACAAAGGCTGCCCTGCTGTACCTGGATATGTGATCAAGTGAATTGTCCGTGAAATAGATGAGGGGGTGGGTTCTCTTGAGCTTATTGATAGCATCTTCAGCTTGTCTTCTCCATGGAGAGGAATCGGTACCCATATGCCTGACGTCTTCGGCTCCACTCCTGAAGTTGACCATTTGTGCAGGCTGGTAGAGACCAATCTGGGCTTGGGCTGTCAACTTTCTCTCTCAGCAAGTGGGAGATGTCAAACCTGTTGATAGTGTCGGCCATCTTTTTTATCCACGTGGTGCTGGGAACGGGTCTCTTCTTTGTGGGGTGGAGGCGAGAATGTTATGGGATGCATCTTCCTTGTGGTCTTTGGTGCTGATACGAGCAACCAGGCAAGCATCGTTCTTGCCCACCCAGATGCTGATTGGGTCAAGCTGTATTTCAAGTTGTAGGTTGGCAATTCTGGTTCATATGCCAGCATCAGTTTGATTGCCTGATTCTGTACCACCTCAAGTCTCTGAAAGCTGGTCGGCTTGAGGGCGGCTAGCGCTGGGCAGGCATAGTCGATCAGCGACCTTACAGCATGGGTATAGTACATCCTGAGCACGTAGAAGTCCGCCCCGTCCTAGTGCCAGTGATCACCCTCATGACCCTGATTCTGTTGATGGCCTGCTCCCTTAGGTACTCAACTTCTGCTTTGAAGTCGAGCTTGCTGTCGAACCAAACCCCCAGGCACTGATGCTGCTTGACCCAGTAGACGTCTGTTCCCTGTACTCTTAGCCTGTTGTTTGGAGCAGAAAGGTTCACCGCCATGGCCTTTGTTTTGGCTCCGTTGATCTTTAGGCCTAGTTCCTTGAAGACGTCCTCTGCCTTGTTTAGAGCTTTTTGAGTTTGTAGGAAGTATGTTGGTTGGGCCCGGACAATGAGTTGCAGGTCAGCAGCATAGCAGAACAGCTTGACCCAGCGTCCCAGGTCCAAGGAGACAAGAATGGATAAAAGTTTATATACCTATTACTGGATAACGTTGCCGGCTACAGACCAAATGTTCTTGGGTCTTCAGCAAGCAGCCTTTGGGTTTCTAAAATGATCCCATTGTCCCTGCAGTTCTACAACATCCTGGCTATACTGACATGTCATGATAATACCCCCTATATCGTCTCAACTTGCAGTGTAAAAGATGTCCAACCATATTAGAAGATACTGTGACAATGATGTAGCATCTTTCCTCTGGCATCCTCTGTGACATGTCTAAATATAGCTAAGGTACTGCCATCTGTTGTGGCAAACCAAAATGAAGTAACCAGAATTTCTAAAGCTTCATTCGATAATCTCGGGTTCTTGTAAGAGTTACAGGCTACAGTCCCAAAGTTGGAGATAAAACAGTGCATAAATTATGTATAATGTGAGATAATCATGTAAGTGTGTGTGTGTGTATGTGCTTGTGCACAAAAGTATGGTTTACTTATGTATGAAAAACAAATATGACAAATATGTACAAGGCGAGAAATATACAATAATGAGTTTCTTATACCTAACATTTAATTAATATACAGTAGACATTGTGCTTCCATAATTATTACTGAATGGAAAAAGCTACAACAATGATTTCAAGTTAACAGAACCATCAATTTCATCAGTTATTTAATATGAAGGTCAGCTTATGATATATAATTGCTTCACATTATTATAGAGGGCTTAGGCTTCTATTTTCTGTTTTAAGTTTCCTCTCTAGACCTCCGTTAAGCTTAAAACAACATTTCCAAGGCTCCACTTCGAGGTAAAACTGACAGTTGTAAATGTTCCAGCTGGATTCCGGTTCCTCCTAAATTGCAGGCTCGCTATCACTCGCCAGGAAATAGTTGATACCTAAATACCATGAAAGGTCTTAAAATGTATAACAGAAATGAGGAGACATATTCTAAAATTGCCAAACTAATGAACTAATGAGGCAGGCATCTTAAAATATCAAAACTAGTGGGGTTAAATGAGGGAGAAAGGAGTCCAGAAAGAAACCCAGTTAACGTATTGATATATATACACTAAGTCTCGCATGAATCGCATGTTTGGAATCATTGGAAATCAAATTGCTTATAGTATTGGTATATTAATTGCTGGTGTATCAAAGTAATCTTCAGCATATTATATTATGCAAGCATCCAATATATTTGTAACTAGTGTATTTACTAAGTATCTAATACGCAACGTTAGGTAATTAAAATGTATCATAGATGTTTCTTTATTAATTCATTTCGAAGCGGATTGATTTGTTCATAAGGAAATATATAATGCATATCATTCCCGTACCAGTAAGTGATAGGTAGAACATAATGTGGATATTTATTTAGACAATACAAGTCAAACAGTACTCGTGCTCGACTTTTGTGGAGCATCAGCTGGGACAAGGAGTACTTCAATTGTCGATTGATGTGAACGTGTCCTTCCTGCAGCCATCGTTTGATCCACATACAGACGGTAGAGGCGTTAACCCCTGTGTGTCTAGCGATGGCTCGTGCTGACATCCCTCCCAACCACAGCCACACGAACCTCGCCCGGTCCTTCTCCTCCGTGCGTCTGTGTCTCATTATTGTCACCAATATTCCTGTACAGATCCAACCATTATCAGTGCTAATTAAGATAGTTTTTCGACAACAACCCTTCCACCCACATCCTACCGAACTTCTCTTCTGTACGGTAGTGTCTCATCCTATAGGCCGTATTAGTAAACCTTCCCGCTATGAAACTCGACACATAAATAAACGAAAAGATAAATACAAGATTTATTAACTTTAAGAAACTAGGTGATTTCAAGTTATCTTTCTTTAAATGTTAATAATCTTGATCCCCTTCTCCCTCATGTTTAGCTCCAATAGTTTTAAGATATTAACCCATTAAGTGCGCGCAGGGTGTAGTGAACACCACAGTTCTGGGCGGCAATATTAGGCTCCATTCCTGCGTATAATCGTCATTTTACAATAAATATCGTTATTACTTATTCATATGCACCTATTTTACCTTTAATATGAAGATAGTAACCTGTAACAACAATAAAACAAGTGGGAATATAATTTTTCTGGTCAAAATCGCGAATTGTAAGCGAGCGGTTCATTCATCAGGTGTGAGCCAGCTGTTGTCACACCCTCCAAGCCTGGAGAGTGACTGAGGCCTGTATATCTCTCTCTCTCTCTCTTTCCCACGCATAGACACACATATGACAACACCCTGCAACCGGCTTGCAGATGTTAGCACGGAAATATACCAATGAATAAGGGAATAACAGGGAAAATAGTTGATAATTGAAGGGGGGGGGGGGGGGAAGGGGGGAAGGAGAGGATGTGGAGGAGTGATAATTATGAGGTATGGAGGAAAAATAAATGTTTTAAGTGCTACTGGGGCCTTTTTAAAAAACAATTCTTAGGCCTTCCCTCTTAACCCTTTCAGACTCATATGATGCAGAGGTTGCCAGATTAGCAATAAGAAATAGAGTTATCTCACTCTTATAATTACCTCTCCAAAATTAGTTTTCTGCCCACAGCTAACTCAAAGACAACTGCAGAGGTTGAAGTAACTAAACTAAAGGTTTCTAAATACCCCTTATGGTAACAAAGGCTTTAAAGTATCCCTAATAGGCTCAAAATCGCGTCATATGTCGGAGAGGGTTAAGAGCTTTCTCGCCGTTGCCCAGTAAAACCTCTTAAGATTGTTCTTGCCGTTTCCGGGTTAAGACACTCACCCCATTAGTTTGACTATTTTAATATCTTTCTCCTCATTTCTTTGTTAATTTTAAGACCTTTCGTGCCATTTAGGTGTCGATATTATCCTGGCGAGCGCTAACGACCCTGCAGTTTATGAGGAACCGGCCTTTGACCAGGAAATTTTGTTTTTTTCTATTTACCGAGAAATGCACTAGCTCTTTTGAGTTACAGAGGTTAGGGACCACGACACCTGGCCTACTAAAAATCCAGAGCCCAACTTCTCAATACTCAAAACCACTTCATTAATTGAGCTGATATTTGTACCATTTAGGAAGAGTCAACCAGGAAATAGGTGTGTAAATTAACAGCCCATTTACTCCAGCCATTTTTTTAGTTAAAACACTTATGGGGTCATTATTGTGGCTTAATCATAATAAAATGGTTTTATAAGGTGTCCAGTTGAGAGGGGAAGGTGTTAAGCCGGTGTCACACGAGTGGGGTTTTTTCCGGAAATTTTCGATGAGTAATTTTGTTCTCGTAAAATGTTGAGGCACTTTCACTTTGGAATCGGAAACTAGACTGAAGGTAGATTATATTAGGTGGCTGATTTCTGAAAAAACTATAATTTTGAATATACCAGACTACTATTGCCGTAAAAATGTACTGAAATTTGCATGTATGACACCGCCTTAATCAGGCTCCGGGGCCCGTAATATGTTGGGCGAGAGAACCATGGCCACCCTTGCGGGGCCCATAGTATGTCGGGCGGGATTTTGAGCACATTATCGGCTCTGACAGAGAGTCCACGCGTTGGGAGGACGATAGGCGGGCTCTGACCGCTCGGCACGACCCTCGCGCCGCAACTGATGTAATCTCTGCACCATTCCACACCTCCACCCTCGCGAGACCAAGAAAAAACTCGGGAATTTACCGTATTTTAGGGTTTTTGCTCTCGTGTTGTGCAATTGTTGCAAGAGAACCTGTGGTCGTACAAGGATTATTCAGGTGTCATTGGAAAGTTCTATTATCGCCCTTTCACAGATACAGAATTGTTTTACGCTCTGGCTCTTGTTTATGCATGAAAAAGAGCATGGAATGAAGCTCGTTTAGGGAAAATATGTCCGCCTGCCAGGTAGTAGAAATTACAAACATCCCCGTTTGACAGGGGTTTAATTGGCATTAACACACTATGTACTACCGGGGTGGCTTGTAACGACATTAGTAGAGCGCTCGGTTTCTAACCGGGAGGACCGAGTTCGATTCTCAGCAGGTGGAGATGCTTGGGCAATATCCTCACACCCCTTGCCTCTATTTCGCTGACAGTAAAACAGGTTACGCGCCAGGGTGAAAATGGGTCTTTGGATCCTCCAGCCCTTCAAAACCCCCCCCCAAAAAAAATGGGCTAGAGCAAATAGTCTGTGAATTTACACACCTTCTTTCCTCTAAATTTATTATGTTTTGACAAATTGGTCTGACAACTACATGATATTTCATGCTCTTACAGGAGTTTGTCAACTATACCTACAGTTTAGTTACCGATACCAGTGCAGAAGGTGCCTCAAATGTTGCCGGGAGATGTAAGCCATAGATATTTGAGAATAAAGGCTCCTGTGAAACACCCCCTTAAGGGTGGGGTCACGGCCTTATGTACACGGCCCCTATATCCCTCTAGAAGGCCTCAAGGATACTGCCTCACTTCACCACTCAACTCCAACACTAGAATCTGGAAGGCTCATCATCCGCATCGTCTTCAATTCAGCAATGCGTATTTCACCATCGCGTCCTGGGTCAAGGTTTGTGATCCAAGATTTGTGATCCGTCCCAACTTCCAGTGAATACGAGGCCCTGATCTTCATCGATAATTACAATGTCCCCGACCTTTGGGACTACACTGCCTTGCGACTTCAGTTTACTCATATAAGCTACTCTAAGCGAGATCAAATATTCAGTAGACCAACGTTTTTGTATTACCTAGTCAGCTTGATGATGTAGTTGTAATGGGTAAGTGCAACCTCCTGGTTTGCATATGTTGGATCGGGGGAGCATCAAAGCGTCAAAAACTGATCCTATCATTTCATCAAATCTGCAAAAAGCTATCAGTACATCAAATTTTCCAGATGTGTTCATTTTGTCAAAAACCAGTTTTTCTCCAGATTATATCAATGTGTAAAAAAGTTTATATCACTTCAATGCATCAAAAGTTGGAAGTCATCGATGTATCAAAATTGTTAACCCCATTCTTACTAGGTATAGGTTAGGTAAGGTTGTTAGGTTAGGCTAATGTTAACCCCATTCTTACTAGGTTAGGTTAGGTAAGGTTGTTAGGTTAGGCTAATGTTAACCCCATTCTTACTAGGTTAGGTTAGGTAAGGTTGTTAGGTTAGGCTAATGTTAACCCCATTCTTACTTGGTTAGGTTAGGTAAGGTTGTTAGGTTAGGCTAATGTTAACCCCTAACTATTTTTGATGATATGATATCATCCAGTCAGTTTCAGCCTTTTGTCAAATTGAAAAGGTCCAACTTTTTATATGCTTTGAAAAAATTTGGTTTTTGATGTATTGATAGGGCTGACACCCTTGGAATAGTTTTGACGCTTTGCAGGCGCCCCATTGGATCCATCATCTCTTCTTCCTGAAATGAATCCTGAGGGTACTCTAACAATCTACGTCCTTCGAACCAGCGACGATGGAGTGAGAGTACAAAATATCTTCCAGATCCCCAGAGGCATAATTTATATTAGAGGGCAGTCATTAACGGTACCTTATAGCTTCAATAACACTGTGGTAAATTCTTCCAATGACAACAGTGGCCAACCAATAACCTTCTTGAGACTAACCTTAACTATTCCTATCACCCGCTCCCAGATAGCTCCAAACAACGGTGCTCTTGCTGGTATGAAATGCCAGTCGCAGCGAATATCTGTCAGATGTACTTGTAACTGCGAACCATCATTAATACAGTATCTCCTAAGTATCTGGCAGCCCTCACAAAGGTAGTTGCATTGTCACTCACCATGATTCGCGGAAAACCCTGCCTACTACAAAACCTACAAAATGCGTGCATGAAACTTTCGCAAGTAAGGTTGCTGACTATTTCTAAATGTATTGCCCTATTGGTCGCACATGTAAATAAGACCATGTATGGTTTATCATTTTGTGAGTCCCGTACAGAAATGGCTCCGGTGTTATCTATCCCAGTTACTTCAAAGTGTTCTGTGGGGGTATTTCTGATGTCAGGTAGAAGCGGTACACTTGCATGGGCATAATGATTGCCCTGGACCTTTCGGCAGGCTATGTATTTGCTGATCACCCTTTTAATTATTTGACATATTCCTGGGATCCACCAATGTTAATTTATGTAGTCGAGTACATGATTAATTCCGAAATGGCAACAGGTATGGTGTCACCTTTCAATCAGTAAAGCGGGTCATGGGATGATTAGAAGGCAGTAAGATTGGAAATCTACTTGATACTGGTACAGATTCTAGATAAGATGCAATTTACCCTCTCAAAGTATCAAATCCCCTTTCAAACCCAAGCCGAGTTGCATCAGATTATTACGATTTTTTTTTTCCTCTACCAACAACTATATTCTGTAGGAAACCCTTCCTGCTGGCTATGTCTTGTTAATAACCTCTCTACAGTTCTTGTTTCATTTATGCTGAGGAATGTATTGTCCATGGGCGACTAGCCTTTAATTTTTGCCATTAAAATATTTGTATATTGAATCACCCATGCTGCGACCCGAATTAACTTTAAAAGTTAACTCGGGTCGCAGCATGGGTGATTCATAGCTGCCATATCTTGCACAGTCCCATAACTGTGGGTTATCACCTGTGTTGGTATCGACAACTTGACAAGATACTTCTGAGCTCTGGTCTCTTATAAGTATTTCTTCCGGCCATTCAGTACTGTTCTGGAGCCAATGTGGCCCTTTCCACCATAACTCTGAGTTACTAAGAACCTTACCAAACACTCCCCTGGATATTATATCACTAGGGTTTTCTTTAGTTGACACATACCGGTAATTTGCAGTTGGGATCAGGGTATGAATTTTATCCACTCTGTTAGTGACATACACAGGAAGCTTCTTTTTGCTCTTTATTCAATGTAGGGTAATTTGACTCTCACTCGAGATGTAGATGGTTGAAAATCATACCTTATCTTAATAGGCATCCTCAACAAATTTGGTCAGTCTCGTCGCTAGTAGAACTGCAATCAATTCAACTTCGGTATGGTTATAGGTTTGATGGGAGCTACCTTTGCCTTACAGATCACCAGTTGACTCCCTCCAGGACTCACAATATATATAGCAGCACCGTAGGGAGTTTTTCTTGCATTGCTAAAGACATGTAACTCTACCGGATCGTCAAATACAGTCCTCCATGGATATTTAAATTCACAGCAGAGGCACAAATCTGCATGGATCTTATTCCATTCTTGTATGACATCTTCTGGCAGAGGCTCGTCCCATCCTACTTTCATCCTCCATAATTGTTGAAGAATATCCTGGTTTTAAATGTCACACACAACAATACTTCAAGAGTGTCAAATAGCTTATCAGACACACGCAAACATTCCCTCTTTGATACATGCTCACCTGTGTTTAATTCAGCATAGAAGAACAGTTTATCAATACCTGTGTTCAACCGGATACCCAGCACCTTTACAAGATCCTGCTTCTTGGCAGCTAACCCACCAATTTCAACAAGGATTCTAAGTTTCATATTGTTGGTAGCCCATTTTCTCAGGTACAGGTGTGCTTTGGACGTTATGCGTTGGGCTTCCCAATATTGCTGGACTACCTCTTCTTCGTTATCTCCTGTACCCTGTAAGTTGTTTATGTATAATCCTTGCTTGATGGCTTCAATAGTTGCAGGCTCATTAGGCGAGGTACTCAGATGCTTCAAGATGGTGGCTTTCAATAGAAATTGAGAACATGTAGCTCCAAATAATACCACCTTAAACCGGTAACATTTCCAAAGGCATCTATGTATCCAAAGGGTATTGGGGCCCCAAAAACCTGGTGTAGTCCTGATCAGCTTCATGGAGTCTTAACATTAGAATGGTTTTCTCTATGTCACTGGTCCATGCATATTTATTGAGATGACAGGACTGAAAAATATTATGCCAACAAATACCACAAACCCGTTCCCGCAACCCGAAGAACAAATAACCTCAACATGCAAAATTACGACCATAACACACCGGAAGAGGCACCGGAAACAGTCTTCCTTAAAAAGCCTTATCCACCTGCCTCAGTCACCCGTATCACAGCAAGTTAGAAAACGAGCCTCACCTGAATCCGTAAGATACGTATCTCAACATCCACCACAGTTTCCTACTAATGACCCTCAGGCGCCAGATGAACAATGGCCGCCCGCACCAGGCCCGGATTTGGATTATGAGGAAGCAGACTTTATGGAAATGCGGCATCAACCCCCTCCGTTTCCATCCATCTACCCTGGCGCATACACCCACCATTATCACCTCTAGGTGAGACAATAACTACAACCAGGAGGTGTGGTGGAGTGGTCATGCCACTGGATTGGTAATCCAATGGACCCGGGTTCAAATCCCGATATGTCAATGGGAAGATATTATTGGGATTGAATTTGTGCTGTACCTAGTATCAGTGTATTACCACAAAGCCCACCGAAATGCCAAAAAAAAAACTCATTGTTCCCTGATTAAATAACACTGTATGAACATTCCCATATTCAAAATATGTTACAGGGGGACAATGCCTAATGAGTTCACTGCTCAATAGGTGGCGTTCTGAGAGTGAGGGTCTGAGTCTGGAGGGTGAGACGGCGAAGCACTTGAGCGAAGCAACCAGCCGCTTCAGAGAAGGAGCTGCTTCGAGCCATGATGGATGCTTCGCATGTCTCACTCCCCAGACTGGAACAAGACCTCACGGGCTTCACCGTGTTGAGCGGTGGAATGTACAGGCTCTCAGCCTATGCCCGAGAGGGAGTAGTTGGAATATAGAAAAAAAATAAAAATAAATAAATAATATGCAAGCTAGTAACCAGACCGCTGCATGAAAGCCTGTAAATAGAGAGAGACCTACAATACTGTAAATCATTTCTCCTGTACTGATCTAAGCTTTAGGCTACCTACTTTTAACATATATAAATAAAGGATACCATTCCCACATAACCATATAATTATGCATTGTATATTTAAGACTTTAGATAACCACGCAATAAATCAGAAACTGTATTTCTCATGCCTCTCATGTTCCGAAACGCATCAGCCATGTCACTATATAAAAATTAT
This sequence comes from Paralithodes platypus, assembly GCA_032716605.1. NCBI lineage: Eukaryota > Metazoa > Arthropoda > Malacostraca > Decapoda > Lithodidae > Paralithodes > Paralithodes platypus. The sequence goes on along the minus strand of CM064528.1, from coordinate 34,329,173 downwards.
AATACTACCTGATCAAAAACAGGATAAAATTAGGCAAGTTGATTCACTGTGTCACATGGTAATTCTGTGTGGGAGTATACGTGACCAAGTCAACCCGGAAAGTACTTCCGTAGGGGCTAGCCAGAATCCCCTTAAAACGTACCCTTCAAGCAGCTATAATATAGGAGTACTGGACGAGAGCGAGTGTGTGCTGCTGGACCGGAAGTGACCTGTGCTATAAATACCGTGTGAAGGTATTCCCCCTGGTGTTAACAGGCGAGACGGACAACGCACTTAGTTTCCCCATGGGTGCCCAGATCTCTCAAAGGCTGCTTTCCACTATACTCCAATTCAAAATAAGTGTTTCTTGTTATTCTTATGCGTTTCGTGATTATTGCAAAGGTTATATAGGATATGTTATGTGTTCAATCTAACGTAGACATCTGAGATCTATTATTCTCACCTTTTAGCAAGTGTTACTCGTGTCGAGAGAACATACAAACTCTGTCTTGGGATATATATATATATATATATATATATATATATATATATATATATATATATACTGCGTAATATATATTCATATATTACCACTATGGTTTATATCTATATTCATTCGGAATTAATACTCGCACAATACACGTATATACTGTGAACACCCCTAACAGATCTTATTCTATGTTAATATGATTAGCGGGGTACGTAATCGTTTATAAATGTTCACAGAGAGTGTTATATATTTTGTCTCTTAGTCAGACCCGTTATATTTATGCTTCCTGACTTCAAACCCAGTTTAAGCATTACGTTGAATTCATTGTCGATTCTATTATTGTCCACATCGCGTTAATATTTCAACGGCGAGGACTCAGCTTTCCACACGAGGCTAATGTTTATTATTCTCAGTTCCTTGAACTACTATTTACAATTCAAACCATATGCATTTTTAGAGAATTAAACCTTTTCTCTATATTAATAACTTACAAGTTATTTACCCATCATCTGATATCCTTAATTACACATCTTGCCATCACTGAAATTGTGTGACCTCAGTACTATTTACCTACCTAGATTCACGCTATACCTCGCGTGTACTTATAGCTCAGGATATCAGTTATTATTTGAGACTAACCGCTCTGTGTACGTTTATGCTATGAATGTATATTCATCATATTATATTCATTCTTAACTTATGGTTAATGAAGAATAACTATATTATTGTTCGCACTTAATATAGGAATAGTGTTATTTATTCCTTGTATTATGATTGAGCGTATTTCCAAATAAATACGTCTTAGTTATTATTATCTGTGCTCGTGCCCTGACTATAAAATTAAATACAAAATTGTGAAACCCAGGTGTGTAAGCTGTATGATTGGTAGAGATTGAGTGGATTGATAATTTTATACTTAAGAGTCAGCTGTGTTCCTCCTGAGTGTTATGTTCTAAAAAGCTTTCCTACGGTGGAAAGAGAGAACTGACTTAATCGGGCAAGAATTATTGCCCGGCATAACATTTATCTAATCTAAATCTCAACAAAATTGTGTTAGGTGTGGCACTAGAGAAGGACCAGTATACAAGCAGTCATTTAGACTGGGCTGTCGGTTCTGTTTTGCCGAACAGTCGAATATTATCCTTACCGGTGTGGTTTTTCTTTGTTTTACCATGCCATGATGTACCAGAGAGTGACAAGGCTCAGCAACTCCAAAATCCCGAGTTTAGCTGATCATTGATGACCTTTGAATAGTGTTGACAAAAGTTAGTGTCACCTTGAAACCTCTTCTGTAGACCTCTTAATATTCCGACTGCGAGTCCGAAATTGGTGAGTAACCTTCCTCTTCTTTCGTTCCAAGGTAGCCTTCCTCTTAATGCTGGTTACCTGTGGAATATGTAACTCTCTCATTATACATTTGCAATGCTTCCTTTCTTGCCTTGTTTTCTTTTCTTGGAGTTATGTCAATGTGATTTATCTCCCTCAGTTTTGTTAATTCATCTTGGCATGGTGAATATTCCCTGTTCTGTATATATGTGGCAGACGAGTTACCGCTAATTTCAATACTGTCACTACCTCAATCTGGGCGTTGGAATGCTGATCCTTATGCGAGCTGCTGAGCACATAACCGTATTTCGTTGGGAGGAGGATTAACTTGCCCTCTCTCTTGTAACCAGGATGCACTACATCATATTAATAGTCAGATCCTATCAGCATTTCCAACCTTACTGTCCGAGTCATCTCAGGATCCGCCAATTTGTAGCCCATCTTCGTAAAACCTCCTAGATCAGATTCCAGGCCTGGTGAACCGTTGTATTCTGAGAGATTATCAACTACTTTAGCCTTTATTCATAAGTCAAAGACACTAGATCATACTAACTACTCTCACGTGTAACGATAAAACCATACCATTTCAGTTCCTCTTTGCCCTTCATTGTATACTTTAATAAAGGAAGAACAGATTTTAGCACAAAAGTACGCAGGGAGCATTGATCCAATAGACTTCATGTTTGGACTTTGCTTGCCTCCGTACCAGTTAGCGGCAGCTGTATTGTAGAAAGAATAACGCAATTCTTTGATAATGATACAGAAATTGCGGCAGTTGCGGTTGACTTATGCTCCTCCCTACCACTTGTAATCTGCTTGTTTCCTTTGGGAGGTCACTGAGGGTAAAGGGAATGGTAATGTTTTCCCTTGTATTTCTTTCACTTCTTTATGTCAGGATTAGTACACCCTGGACTTCCATGATCACATACGGCGAAAGATTCAGTAGCCACTGAAGCCATTCTTCTGGTATCTTTTATCCCCTCCATGTTAAAACCTCCATTTGGAAACACTGAGTAAATTTCTCCACATCCAACCCATCATCACCCATCTCTCTCCTTATAGTTTCTATTAAAGGAGAAGGCAACTTATTTATAACATTAACATAACCACGAAAAGTTCATCAAGTGTATGGATAGACCTAAGAGTTCTCTCAAATACAGCATAGAATTCTTTCAATTCATCCATCTGGTATGCTGGTGGACGCAGCTCACAGAGCTTTATTATATATGGGCAGACTTAATCCGTCCTTGCGTCCATAAGTTATTTTTAGGAAAGCAATCGCTGGTAGATAACTGTTACCTTCCACAGCAAAGCCTTCTATTAACCGCTGTGTCCCTACCACCAGTTGACTTCTAAGATAGGTGAACTTCTGGATATGACTAAGTTCATCATTGACATGTAAGCTACATGAGCACATGTCCTAAAACTTCACCCACAAAGTAGGACATCCAGTGAAGGTAGGGGGCGTAAAGTGTGGTAACTTGATTCCAGAGTGCTTACTTCTGACTGAAGCCTTGTTATCTGTATCTGTGGTGGTAAGTTGTTCCAACCTATCTTTAAGTAACGCTACAACATTACCAATATCTTTTAGGTATGCAACGTCTTCTTCATTAGCTTGCAGATATTCATCATCAGTCTCGTAGAGGTCAGGTATTGTTGCCCGAAAACCATTATAGTCTTTTAGCTAAAAGAGAACTGAGGTCAGCTTAGCCTATACCGCACTCTTGGGTTCACCATGTAGGAAAATATCCAGATCCTTAGTGATTCTAATAATCCCGTTCTTCACCCCTGTCTTACGCCTTTTTGTGTGAGCAAAAGTCGTCATGATTCAATACTTATGGACATAAATTGCCGAAAAAACCGAGGTATATAATAGATATGACCTCGCAAACGCAGTTCAGTATCAAAATCCAAATACGCGAACAGCAAAAAATAATTACAAAATTTCAAACCCCGGACGTATTACATTAATAACTACATTAAGTCACCATACACTCTATTGAAATAAACATATCGCTACTGCTATTTTAATACATTATAATTATAAATACATTACAGCAGGGTCAATCACGCACAGAAGGTGGCCGAGATTTTAAACCAACTCCCTGCGCTCAGCCTCTTCTCGAGCTGCTAGTGTCTCTTCATCCCTATTAAAAAATAGCATGGCTTGATGAATCAGACTGCGAAACAGGATATAATAAATATATCAGTGGAGTAAGATGTATCCCATCCTGCGCAAAGTACCCTCTCCCGTCTCAATAGAGATACGCCAGACATGGGTAGAATGTAGAAAAAGCTTCAACAACCGATTCAAACCATTTCACATGCTATTAAAATGTTCCCAGGATACAAACCGAGGCGCTTGCCGCTTCTCCAAGCCGACCAGTCGACCACCCGACAGTAGCCCCCTGTGACAAGATCAATTTCAATGGTCAAAGCCTCCAACTCCTTGGCCAATTCCTTGGGTCGCACCCAACCGGGCTCACCTAGCCCATGCCGTGAACAATATTTGGTTGCCTAACCCATACTGTGCATAATATTGTGTTGTCTAACTCATACTGTAGGTAATGGGTTCGGCAACCAGGTATTAGTCACAGCATTGGTTAGGCAATCAAATAATAATCACGGCATGTAGATATATCTGATTTCGCATTCAACTAAATTTAATTGCTGTACGGCATATGTAGTGGTAGGCTACAATACAAAGTGAAATTCCAACCCATTGTAGTCCTCCTGGACCATCTCAATAATATAGCTAAATATAAATATCCAAAAATAGCCTACCTGTATAAATGCTGTACAACATTTAATTACTTATCATTTAGTAGAATACAAAATCAGTTATTTCTACATGTTGTGATGAATAATTGTTTGCATATCCAATGTCATGACTATTATTTGGTCGCCATACCCATTATTCACAGTATGGGTTAGGCCACCAAATAATATTCACAGTATGGCTTAGGCAACCAAATATTATTCATAGTATAGGTTAGGCGACCGAATATTATTCACAGCATGAAGAAAGTGTGAAAAGGAACACCTTGAGATGCTTCGGCCATGTGGATTGTAGGAGAAGCGAGAGAATGACTAAGAGAGTGTACGATAGTGAGGTGGTAGGACAGAGAGGGAGAGGTAAACCGAGTGAGAGGTGGAAGGATGGAGTTAAGAAGTATATGAGTGAAGGTGGCGCTGGATGGGAGGAGGGGCGTCGACTGACTGGGGCAGAGGTGCATGGGGCCGTTTCGTTCGTGGCCACCCCTTTGGGGATCATGGCGTCCGGCAATTGATAGATAGATGAAGAAGTATCTTATTTTGTATTCTCCTAAATTATAATGAATTAATTGCTGTACGGCATATTTTGTAGTGGTGGGCTATTGTTTAGGATATACAGTATATGTCTTTTAGCTACATTATTGAGATGGTACACTCGGATACCATAGTATCTAACCCACTCATAAAAATTCGGGAACCCCTTATGTTTTTCTTAATGCAATTATATCTATCTAGGTTTATTTTGGGATAGAACTTGCTTTTCAATTAATAGAATATATAGTTTTGTAGTTGATTTTTAGAAACTATATTCATAAACTCGTTTACATGGATATGCTTCTCTATTTATATATAAATGAAGTTCACGAATATATATGAGTGGGCTAGAAACTATGGTATCCGAGTGTACAAGAGGTCTACAATGTATTGAAATTTAATTTTGTACTATAGTTTGCCTGACTCCCTTGTAGACATCTCAGTCTTGCCTACTATACTGTAGGTAATGGGTTCCTTCTGGAAATGACTCCCTTGTAGACATCTCAGTCTTGCCTACTATACTGTAGGTAATGGGTTCCTTCTGGAAATGACTCCCTTGTAGACATCTCAGTCTTGCCTACTATACTGTAGGTAATGGGTTCCTTCTGGAAATGACTCCCTTGTAGACATCTCAGTCTTGCCTACTATACTGTAGGTAATGGGTTCCTTCTGGAAATGACTCCCTTGTAGACATCTCAGTCTTGCCTACTATACTGTAGGTAATGGGTTCCTTCTGGAAATGACTCCCTTGTAGACATCTCAGTCTTGCCTACTATACTGTAGGTAATGGGTTCCTTCTGGAAATGACTCCCTTGTAGACATCTCAGTCTTGCCTACTATACTGTAGGTAATGGGTTCCTTCTGGAAATGACTCCCTTGTAGACATCTCAGTCTTGCCTACTATACTGTAGGTAATGGGTTCCTTCTGGAAATGTGTAGGTAATCCATGTGGGAGTGATCATGCTGAATTGGGATGCATTTTTTAAAATTATCGATGGTATGTACCTATCATGATGTATGCAATTCTTACTAAATAAAGTCAATCAATCAATCAATACAGTGAACTTTGAACAACCAAAATCTTATAATTCGTACTAATCCTAGCCTATATTTATCATGAATAAATATGGACTAAAGTATATGTAGCATTGACTTATTCAAATTTTATCCTATTGTATATTTGAGTCTGGAATAAAGTGTTATTATTATTTTTATTATCATTATAATTTTGTTTAACTATTATATTATTATTATTATTATTATTATTATTATTAGTATTGGTGTAATTATTATTATCATTATTCAAGCAAAATTACGGCAATCGACAAGTCATGAGTCATGGCAGTAGTACTGAATCCTTATGTGCGCACTGCAGTGCATACAGATGGTTTTGGTTCTGTCTTGACTGTTGAAGCTAAACAGCAAGTGGTGAACTCTATTTCACATTCAAATAATATTTAATAGTACTGTCTATGATTGTATTATATTGAAATAGTAATAGGTGGTATAATATTCCGATAAAGAGCATTAAGGTGAATAAACTAAATGCCTAATAATCACTAAAGTATAGGTTTGACTCCTGTAAGGAGATAAAGAAAACCTAATATTTAGTAGTGGCCCCGTAATCATTGACGAACATGCCTATTACATAAGGCATCCTCTTCAAACACTAATCCGCCGTAGTTTGAATCTACCGCGCAGAGCATTTAAAAACTGAGGAGCCTTCATCATGAGCGCACGCGACCTCACTCATGGCTTCAGTCATTATGAATTGGGTTCTCACTACGAAAAAACTTCGTAAAAAATAAAAACAAAAAGAAAATAAGAAAAACTATCCAATAAGCTTTCCATCATATCGTGGATGTACTTGTGTGGATTTCTGACCAGACGCTGAATCAGGCGTCATTCCTCCTTCACTGACATATCAAGTAAACCAAAATCCTTAATACATCAACGAATGGGAAGGGGACGGTCGGGAGGGCCCCAGTCGTCAATGATTACGGGGCCACTACTAAATATTAGGTTTTCTTTATCTCCTTACAGGAGTCAAACCTATAATTTATTAGTGGCCCCTCCATCATTGACGAACATGCCTGATATCTAAGACTGGAGGGGGACATTCGTAATCATATCATAACTCTAGAAAAGCAGATAATAAAAACAACCACATAGTATTCTTACTTTTTGAAAAATGTATTTAATACGGCGTAGGCCGGAAATATACAAGAAAAAGGGGTTCAGGCAGGTGCGTGCTTCAAAGAAGCCTGCCCGACAAAAATGGGTAACCCTGAAGATTCTGAACACAGATCTGTAGTTACAAAAGGCACCCCACTCAACGAGTGGTGACAAAAATAATAAGTTATAAGTTTATATGTGCACATCATAAACCCCAAAATACATGTGGAGATCAATTGCCAATGAACTCCATTGAACTAATATTACATTGCTTTCGCAGCTAAAACTACTATAACAACACCGTTGTTTTGTACTAAACCTTGTACTAGCACAAATTCTCGCAGAGAAATTTTCATATCACATTTTAACCTTAAATTGTATCACAGCTCTCATACTCCGGCGGGGTCTAGGGTGTCCTATGTCAACTGACTGCACCCCCCCCCCCCCCTTCCGTGAAAATAAACATAAGTGACTGCAGGGCCACCTAGACCCTCTGCCTTAAAGCTATACATGGTAAGGAAGGTTTGTCTAGAGCAACTGACAAGTATCTAGAGAGAAACGTATGATTAGACGCCCACAACTGTGTGGACGCAATATCTTCAACTGAAAAGTTTTTCAGGAAACGTAAAGAGGCCGCCCACTTGCGTAAATCGTGGGTCCTACCCACAACGCCGGGATTACTCTCTTTAATGACTTCTACCAGAAGAGAGGCTAATCGCCGTTTAAGTAAGCGTTTACCCGTACTCGCTACCCATAAAGCACCTTGGGGGTTTTGAGGAGCTATTCTCAAATATTTGGTTAGAGCTTGCACTGGACATAAATTATGATGCACCTTTCCCCTTTTTAACGCCGGCACCGTGAACTCAGAAAACACGTGTGCACTATGCTCATTCTTGGCTACAAACGCCGGGGAGGGTGCAATGGAAATTGAATCATTAAGTCTACCAAACCTAAGACAATTAGGTGTGTTGCTCATCGCCGCCAGCTCAGACACTCTGTTTCCGGTGGCCAAAGCCAAAAAGGAAAACTGCCTTCTTTAAGATTAAAGCAAAGTCTGCAGTATTTTGATACAGACGAGAATGAAGTAAAGACAAAGCTTTGTCCAGAGACCAAGTAGGCATGAGCTGACGGGGAGGTGGGCGGAGTTTAAAACACGCTCTCATAAATCCTGTTTCCTCCGCCACTGGTATGGATAGACCTGTAAGGTCGAAAAAGGGCACTCTAATCGCAGTTAAGTGATTCTTCAAAGTAACCACAGATAAACACTGTATGAATATTCCCATATTCAAAATATGTTACAGGGGGACAATGCCTAGTGAGTTCACTGCTCAATAGGTGGCGTTCTGAGAGTGAGGGTCTGAGTCTGGAGGGTGAGACGGTGAAGCACTTGAGCGAAGCAACCGGCCGCTTCAGAGATGGAGCTGCTTCGAGCCATGATGGATGCTTCGCATGTCTCACTCCCCAGACTGGAACAAGACCTCACGGGCTTCACCGTGTTGGGCGGTGGAATGTACAGGCTCTCAGCCTATGCCCGAGAGGGAGTAGTTGGAATATAGAAAAAAAAAAAAAAAAAAAAAAAAAAACGTTTCTGCTCAAACAGATAGTTCAAGTAATTAAAAACCAATGCCACTGAGGGTACAGTTTGTTCCGTTCTAACAATCCAAGAAGTAAAAGCTTTCCAATGAGATTGATATTGTCGCTTAGTAGACTGAGTATATTGATTGAGCAATTTATTGGTCACATCCCTACCGTATGGTGCTAGCCACTTGGCCTCCTGAATGTCCATAATGCAAAAGTCAGCGAGGTCGCTAGGTTGCCAATCGTGTCTAAGTGGAAGTACCCGACCGGGAGCGATACCGGGTCCGGGCACCACATTATTAATTGCTGGTACCACACCTGCGCCGGCCACAGGGGCGCGATTAGCGAGACTAAGCCTCGATAAACTCGTAGTTTGTTCACTACGTGGCACATTAGTGACGCATCTGGCGGCGGAAACAGATAGATGGAGCTCCATCTGTTCCAGTCTGTCACTAGGGCGTCTGGCCCCCCTGCCGGCGTTATCGCCCGGCGGGTGAGGTATAGAGGGAGCTTGTGAGTCTCCTCGGACGCAAAAAGATCCACTTGTGGATGGGAGAGCTCCGCAATCATTAGGTCGAAAATGGGTTGCTTGAGCTCCCATTCTACTGTCGTGCTCTGTCTCCGGGACAGAGCGTCTGCCCAGACGTTCGCTACGCCTGGGAGATAAGATGCGTGAAGATAAATATCTAGACTGCTGGCTAGAACAAAAATCTCTTCCGACACGAGTAGCAACTTCCTTGACCTCGTTGACCCTTGTTTCTGAATACAGTGAACTGCATTCAGATTGTCCATTCTGAAGGCCACCGACTTGCCCCGTAACGCCGGGCCGTGAGCCTGAAGGAAATACAAGGGGACTAGTAACTCTTTGACATTTATGTGAGAGATTTCTAAGTGGGACCAAAGTCCCTGACCCTGGTGCCCCTGATTTGACTGAAATCCCCACCCTATGGTGCCTGACGCATCCGTGTCTACCCATACCGTTGGAGGAGGAGAGGTCCATGACATGATTGAGTGCAATGTTTCCCTCTTCGCCCAGACCGCTAGTAAGGTGTGGATTAATTTTGGTATGGGCCATAATTTTCCCGCCGGTAAGAGTGGGAAATATTTGTTGCCTTCCAATATTAATCGTTTTACTTTCAACCGGCCCAACTTGACAGTTAGCTGAATCCAGTTGAGAGTGCCGACCAGAGACTCCCAGACTCTTCGTGTCGTAGTCAGACTGTGAAGAAACCTGAACAGTTTCCTGCGAAACCTGTTGCGATTGTCCACACTCTGACTCAGAGTGAGAGCGGCGGTGTCCCAGACCAGCCCTATCCACTGAATTACTCTTGAGGGAACAAGGTTTGACTTTACCAGATTTACCTTGAAGCCTAGAGTTTTGACATGATTTAAAATGATATTGACATGTTTTATGCATAATTGTTGTGTCTCTGCCACCACCAGCCAGTCGTCTAGATACCACAACACTCTGATTCCCTGTTTTAACAACGGCATCAGGGCTTGCCGGACTAGTTTCGTGAATAGTCGAGGTGCTAGGTTCAAACCGAACGGCATCCTCTGAAAAACAAAATTTTGGTGCCTGATCCTCAAGGCCAGAAACCTTTGAAATCTTTTGTTGACCGACACGTGCCAATAGGCGTCTGTCAGGTCTAGGGAACACATCCAGCCTCCCGGCGGAAGTGTTAGCCTGATTTGATGAACTGTTAACATTCTGAAAGACTCGTTGTAAATGTGAAGATTCAGATAAGACAGGTCTACGACCGGCCTCATCTGAACACTGTCCCGTTTGGGAACCAAAAACAGTTTTGACGTGAATACAGGGTAATCTGGAGGGACCGGGATGATGACATTCTTGGCAATCATCTCCTGGACCAGCGACTCCACCTCTAATGAAACACAATTTGCCGTTGTCGGCTGACGTAAGCGAGGTCGCCGGAGCCACTGCCAAGTGATGCCTTTGCGTGCCACCATCCGTGCCCAGGTTTTTAACGGCCATGCTTGGTGACACGTTCGGAACGACCCAGTTAGCAGACAAGGGTTCGCCGGCTGTACTTCCCTCGGTTCCTCCGGCTTTAAGACAGGCACTGGGAGTGAGAGAGACTTTAGTTTTTTTATGGTGGGTTTGGTGGTGTTGGACGCTTCGCCGGCTGGCTGGTGTGGGCCGAAGACTGGCCCTGCCCCGGCTTATACTGGCCGCGTCCTCTCTGTCCTGAAAACCCTCTCTGTCTATGCCTGAACTGACCCAGGGGGGATTGGGAGGACTTAGGCGGAAGAAACGGCTTAGAACCCCCTGGCTGAGCTTTAGTAGGAGGCTTAGGTTTGGGGAAGTTAAATGCAGGTTTCTTAGCCTGTGCGGGACTGTGCTTCACGGCCTGTGCCATGTTAAACACTGTTCGCCATACATCAGGGGACATTAAAGAAGGAGTAAGTACTGGGGACATTACCACCTGGTTAGCAATGCGATCAGGCAGCTTGCGAACTAATGACATCCTAAGATCCTGTCGTGCTCGCACCGCCTCAAGTAAGGCTGTGCGTATGTCACCTAAGGATTGAATCGACGACTGAAGAATCAGACGCCGGGATAACTCAACTGATCTTCGAGCATCCGCGTCTGCGATTGCCTGAGTAGACCTGAGTAAAGACTTAGCCACCTGTTGAGAAACTATGTACTGTGAAAACAGGCAGAAAGCTTTTCCCCTTAGCCTAAATTCTCTGTCTAGGTGAGTAGGGGTAGGGGTAGTGAATGGGTCCTTTAGTTCACAAAGATTAATCTTAGGGGCAGCTAGAAAAGAAAATAAAGCTGACGGAACTCCGCCGGCAGAACCTACCGGCATGGAGAACCATGAATGTGTATCCTGAGGGATCTGGTGGGAAGATTTAGAAGTGAAAGTGGTTGCAAAGTTTTGAGCCTCTACCTCCCAATCCACCCAAGGTCCTGGTCCCAACTGTCCCACCTTCAACACTGGATTAGCTGTCTCGTCTGTGACGGTCTGTAAATCTAGTTCAGGCCGACAGAGCCTTAATATCATTAAACCCATCCAGCTTAGACCAGTCTGAAAAAAGTTTTGAAGCTGAGGCAGGGGGTAAAGCAGGCTTAGATGCATAAACAAAATAATCCTGATGATAATAACTAGGTATAGCCTTGATATTTACGTCCAAAACATTACCCAAGGCATCCAATGCCCTTAATTTCTTTGACTTATTTCCCTGGATAAACCACTCACGTGGTACCGGGAGTTCCCCTGACAAGGTAGGCTGGGCAAGCTCTGGCTTAGAGGGGTTCAAAAGAACCCATGACTCGTCTGGCCCATAAAGCAGGGGCATAGCTACCTTTCTAAGAGGCGCTTTGTCTAGAGGGGGTGGATTAACATCCGTAATGACCCTGACATTTGACGTAGTGAATGCCGCCGTAGCTGGCTTAGAGCTCCCTGCCGGTGACAGAGTAGGAGGGTTAGGAATCTTAGATAAATCGATTGACGTTATCAGAGGCCGTACCGCAGAACTTGTCAAGGGAGCCCCCAAGTCCATTGTGGGGTTTTCTCGTTGTTGACTAAAGAATTTAGATAGAGCATGAGTAAGTAACCCATCAATTTCTTGTGCTGTAACAAACTGGTTAGATGCAGAACTTTCAGGTGAATCAGTATTATCATGGGCGGCGTCCAGGCCTGAGCCTGACCCTTGTCCATCCCTATCTGAAATTATTGACACTTCATCTTGTTCCTCCCGATCCTCCTGAGAAGACCCCGCCGAGGCAGGGGCACCTTGTTTCCAAGATAAGTCAGGGATAGAGGATGGGGTCGCCGCGTCCCTGTGGACATCGGCTACTGTGTGACTCGTATGAGTCGGACGTGGATGGTCAGACCCTGGTTGAGCAAACCGCCAAACACCGAGGCTCTGGCCTACGCTCTCTTGAGAGTCTGAAACATTCTCAATTATTGAATTTCCTGAACTTTCCGTTTCTAGGGTTAAAATATCAATAGGTAAATCTTGTTTAGGGACAGGCGCTTCACTATACTCTGAGGCTGTAACAGAAACATTTTCAGGTGTAGAGGTACGATGAGATGCACTAGACTTAGGAGAATGTCGAGAGGACTTCCTATGGGAATCCTTTTTGGAGGATTTGTGGCTACGGTGTGACCGCGAACTAGACCTAGATTTGGAAGAATCACCACCATGACCACTGGGGGAAGCTTCAGTCTTACACTTCTTACTAGCCGGGAAGAGGCACGACTTGAAGACTGCTGTCTGAGAGGTGACCTTGACCTCGATCTCGCCTGCGACGAGGAGGTGGCTGCCGGGGGAGTAGGCTCTCTCGGGCGTTTAGACGTATCCACAGACGATACAGAACCCTGGCTAGTCTCTGTCGGCTTAAAACCCGTTACTCTAGAGGTACGTTTAGGGGGAGGGTGCTCTGACAGCAACTTATCCCAAAGTGGGACGTTGTCACATTGAAGTGACTTATGTGCGACAATGGTAGTGTAGGCCGACATTTGTTGTCTGACCTCTCTCAACGCTACCGCCGCGGTCTTGTCATTGTCACACAGGACTTTATTGGCTAATTGGGAGCAAAAGGAACAATTAAGTGTAACCCAGAGACCCCTTGAACGGTCTAGACATCTAACACACCTTATGCAAAGGGTATGCGCAAAAATTGGGATACCCGCGCAAGTAGGGGTAATGCACAGGGCAAAAACTGGGGCCACAGTATCCATGACAGAGACTGGTGTGAGGAAACTACCGCCGGGTCTGTATTGGTCCGCCGGAGCTCAGCTCTGGAAAAATAAAGAAAAATTTCCAGGAATTAATGCTCATAAGGTTAACCCAAGTGTTCGCATACAAGTGTTAATAACCCGCCGGGTAACGGGATGCAAAGACACAGCTAACACATCTCGCTACGCGGCGGGGTGTAAAGAGGCTAAACAAATCTTTTTAGCTAAAGAACATGAAGAATACCCTCTGATATAATGGTCCAGTATGGCACTTATAGTCTGTAGGAGGTGGTGACTGTCTCTAGATTCAATTTTGTAACAAAGCCCCCCTCATAAAGACGCCGGCCCTTGAAATATTTTAGTAGAATAGCCCAGGGCAGGAATATACGAGATCTGATTTTTTAACGAATTTTCCCAAACGATCGTCGTAAAAATAGAAGGCGGCGATACTGAAAGTATCACCCAATTAAGGTTAATCGAAATTGAATTTGTTTATAAATTCCTTAGTTCCTCCACGTAGGAGCACCCGCCGGGTGTGGGAATCGATTTGGTTAAACCTCACTGAACCTTCAATTGCCGTAAGAGTAAAGGCAGCGATACACAGAGTATCACTAAAATGGATTGGTTAACTATATGAGATCTAAGTCGTTTATCCCACCCTGCTCAGGTGCACCCGCCAGGTGAGAAGTCTAAAAGTTAACCCCACAAGTTCCTGACCCCACTTCTTTGTAAAAGATCGCCGGGGAGGAACGCCTAAACAACAGCTAGGTTTTCCATGTGGTTGTCGTAAACCAGGTAGAAAAAACCTATAAAAACGAGTGTTCTCAAGAACGTCGTTTTTTATATATATCTATATATATATATAAGGATGGGTACAGCCATCCCGCCGGGAATTTAAAGGAGGCCTGAAACCAGGCACCCACAGAGACGCAGTCCTGGAGAGCCACAGACACCTCCCCACGCCGGGGAACCAGCCAGAGTTAAAAACCACGTGTGGCCCAACACTGCTCATCGGTCAGGATTTTTCATGGTGAAACCGAGAAAAAACCCGCCGGAAGGCAAACCCCACCCTGAACAGACACCATCTGAACAATACGACACGAGGAGACACGCACGACTAACCAAGGTCACAACATAATCCGTGGAATTAGCCAATACACAACTAAACCAGGAAACAATTATAGTCCGAGGAATTAGCCAATACACAACTAAAACCCGGATACACATGACACAGTAGGGCATATTTATAAAATAAATAATAACACTAGACATGTGGCAAAGCTACGAGCGGCTGGCTAGGCCTAGGTAGACGGCATGAAAATAGTTGAAATATAAACACACACTGGAATATCACAACAGGAACCACCGCCAACACACCACCGTAGCGATAACTTCCCACCCCGGGAAGCCTGACACGGACCCAGAAAAAAAAAAAAAAAATTCACTAAGTGAAGAAAAATACGCTGGGAACGTCAGCAAACACACAGCTTACCTCATCAGAAGGATAAAAGGCAGCAATAATTAACGCGTAATGAAAGCCGCCTGCATCACCAACTAACACAACTGTGAAAAGTTCACGTGTCCACAACAGGACCACGAGGGTACATCCGAAATAGATGCCCCATACACATGACCCAAAATACACTGCACTGCGGGCAACCAGCCCAGGACACTCCTGCTACGCCTATCCTAACCTTACTCGATACATCCTAGAGTAAACAAATGAGAAAAAACTCACTAGGGACGCAACGAATGCGGAACCAGCGGAGCCTGGAAGGTACGTCCGGGCAGGCTGAGCGCAGAGCAAAGAAGGAGGAATGACGCCTGATTCAGCGTCTGGTCAGAAATCCACACAAGTACATCCACGATATGATGGAAAGCTTATTGGATAGTTATTCTTATTTTCTTTTTGTTTTTATTTTTTACGAAGTTTTTTCGTAGTGAGAACCCAATTCATAATGACTGAAGCCATGAGTGAGGTCGCGTGCGCTCATGATGAAGGCTCCTCAGTTTTTAAATGCTCTGCGCGGTAGATTCAAACTACGGCGGATTAGTGTTTGAAGAGGATGCCTTATGTAATAGGCATGTTCGTCAATGATGGAGGGGCCACTAATAAATTGGTTCTTTACACTGTTGCCAGATACGCTTCAACCCTTACTATCATATATCACAATACATTTTATTTATTTTCATTATTCCAAGTACCAAGGACATTATTATAATATTTTCCTATCTTTTTGTAGTTTTATATTTATGATATAGTGCTACATTGTTGGCTGTCCAAGGTTATATGCATGGTTGAAGTTAGCCTTGTGACTGGGCAATAGTTATCCTAGGTAAACTCGAGCTGTGATTGGGCCTAATTTAGCCTATGATATATACTACTTCATTCTTTGGAAATATGCAGTCCGCTGGCCTGCCGCACCCCCCCCCCCCCCCCCCCCCCCCCATACACACACAATACAAAATAACATTTTGAAATGTCACTCACACTCTCTCTCTCTCTATATATATATATATATATATATATATAATATTATATATATATATATATATATATATATATATATATATATATATATATATATATATATATATATATATATACATATGTGTATATATATACAGTATATATATATATTCATTTATTTATTTATTTCTATGTGGATGAGAGAGACAAAAGGAAAAACTGCCTGTGACGAGTGCCTCACACAGACTTGAAACAGTGACAGGGCCAAAATCAAGGAACAGTCGAGCCAAAATGCCTGGACACACGGAGTTTGAAGCTATTTAAGTCATAGGATGAGGGAAAGATGGATTCAGTAAGAGAGTTCCAGAACTCAGCTGTTGAACAGAAGAAAGATTGGGAGTAACATATTACTCTTGAGTAGGAGAGTTGCACAGAGTAGGGGTGGGATTGTGTTTCAAAACGAGTACTATGTACCCTACATAGAGGAGGTGGTATACACTGAGAGAGCTCTGAAAAACATTGATTATTGTAGTAGTAATAGAATGGTATGAGAGATGCAACATTGCGGCGAAGATAGAGAGATTGCAGAGAGTCGGTGAGTGGACGGGATTTAATGATACGAAAGGCTTTTCTCTCTACTTTGTCTAGAAGTGCTGTGTGAGAGGATCCACCCCACACATGTGAACAATACTCAAAACAAGGACGCACTGTGCCTCTGTACAGAGCAAGAAGCTGTGCAGGGGTAAAGAACCCCTTGAGGTGGTTTAGCACTCCCAGCTTCTGGGAGGCCGTCTTAGCAAGAGCCGTAATATGGTCCTTCCAAGAGAGATCAGAAGAGAATGAGACACAGGGAATACTGAGAGAAGATGAAGGGTTGATTTTTGTATTGTTGAAGTATAAGGGATAGTCTTCTGGGAGTTCACGACGGGTAGATAGATGAAGAAATTAGGTTTTTGAAGCATTAAAAGTAACAAGGTTTTCTCTGACCCAATTGGAAATGGTAGTTAGATCAGAAGATAACTATTGTATGGCTTCATTACATTTGTCTTTGAGGGATTGTTTGCTGGGGCATTCTGGAAAACTAATTGAATAGTGTAAGGTAGAGTTGTTTGCATATTAATTGGTAGGACGGGAGGTACAGTTGAGAAGATCATTTATGAAAATTAGAAAGAGAATTGGAGATAGGACAGATCCCTGAGGAACACCGAAGTTAATAGGATGAGGAAGTGAACGATGGCCACCCACAACTGCAGCTATGGAACCGCCAGAAAGGAAATTAGAGACAAAGGCACAGATGGAGGGCTAGAAACCAACCGAAGGAGGGTAGTTTAGAAATTAGAGATTTGTGCCAGACTCTATCGAAGGCCTTTGATATGTCTAGCGCAATAGAAAACATCTCACCGAAGTTCCGAAAGAAGGATGACCAAAAGTTAGTAAGATATGAAAGAAGACTACCAGTAGAGCGACCCTTAACTCCCAAAAAGCGGGCATACTTGTTTACATGACCGTATTCCTGGGCGGATATATTTACCGAAAACGAGCTTCATTCCATGCTCTTTTTCATGCATGAGAAAGAGCCAGAACGTAATATAATTATATATCCGTGAAAGGGCGATAATAGAGCTTTCCCGTGACATATGAATCATCCTTGTATGACCACGGGTTATCTTGCAACGATCGTGTAAGCGGAGGTGAAAATACCCTAAAATAAGGTATTTTTCGCATTTTTTTCCTTGTTGTGCGAGGCACGGAGGTGGGGATGAAACACAGTACGTGTTAGTGATGGCCCCAAGGTGGTGGCGAGCAGTCTGAGGCCAGCTATCATCCCCAACATGCGGTCTCTCTCTCACCATTAATTGCTCTTTCCATTCACATATGCATAGCCTACGTGAGTTGCAGTTGGGATGTGTGTACATGCTTAGATTGATATGCAGGATTCGAAGTTGCATAATAAATCGTAGGCAGTGTCCACCATTCTTTAACTGCCTTCGTGGTGTAATGCATAAGGTGTTGA
Source organism: Paralithodes platypus (assembly GCA_032716605.1). Taxonomy (NCBI): domain Eukaryota; kingdom Metazoa; phylum Arthropoda; class Malacostraca; order Decapoda; family Lithodidae; genus Paralithodes; species Paralithodes platypus. Next base: position 34,311,123 of record CM064528.1, on the reverse strand, counting down.
TATTCGGTGTGAGCGTCCTGGGTTCGAATCCACGGACTGCCACATGTGTTTGTAATATTTCATTAATCGATATTAGGAGTAGAGTTAGTTGTTGGATAGAACATAATAATTTATATTGGTTCAGGAGTAATTTATCGAGAGGCCTTCCCTAGTGGTTAAGGCCCCATTGATTGCTCTTTCCATTCACATATGCATAGCCTACGTGAGTTGCAGTTGGGATGTGTGTACATGCTTAGATTGATATGCAGGATTCGAAGTTGCATAATAAAGCGTAGGCAGTGTCCACCATTCTTTAACTGCCTTCGTGGTGTAATGCATAAGGTGTTGATATTCGGTGTGAGCGTCCTGGGTTCGAATCCATGGACTGCCACATGTGTTTGTAATATTTCATTAATCGATTTTAGGAGTAAAGTTGGTTGTTGGATAGAACATAATAATAGCTCATAACGTCTTCAAAATGGCACCCATCATTCGATGGGCACCGGAGAGGTAGCCAACATTCTCTCTTCCATCATATGATGGTCACCATCAGTTGAGGGTTAAGGAAACCATACTGGCGATCTGAGAGCAGATTATGACAAGATAAATGCTTAAGAAATTTGGAGGCAAGAATAGTTTCAAAAACTTTAGAGATACAAGAGATTAGTCTAATTGGATGATAGATGGAGGGTTGAGAGTGGTCACCCTTCTTTGGGACAGGCTGAATGAGAGCAAACTTCCAGCAAGAAGGAAAGACGTTAGAGGAGAGACAGAGACAAAAAAGTTTGCCTAGGCCGGGGGTCAGCACGGAAGCACAGTTTTTTAGCACAACAGGGGGAACACCATCCGGACCATACGCTTTCTTAGTATTGAGCCCAGAGAGGGTAGAAAGTACATCTTTAGAAGAGATTAGGATATTAGGCATAAGTAGGAGAGAGGAGGGTGGAGAGGGAAGAATAGCACCGGAATCATCCAAGGCGGAGTTTCTAGCGAAAGTTGAGCGAAGAGTTCAGCTTTGTCAGAGGAAGAAGTGATGGTTGTGCCATCAGAGTGGAAAAGGGGAGGGAAAGATGAGGAAGGAAAATGGTTGGAGAGGTTTTTGGCTAGATGCCAGATAGCTTGGGAAGAGTTGGAGTTGGATAGTTCAGTGCATTTATTATTATTATTATTATTATTATTATATATATATTGTCACTCCCAAATGAGTTTGTAGCCTACAGTATATCATTTGTGAGTGAGTTACAAGTACAAGGCCTATAGTGCAGGGGCCCGGCGAGAGGCTAGTCTCTGTCTTTCTTTCCCACGAGCGAGCCCTTGGTGGCGCCCTGTGATATGTTGCCGTCTTGTTTGCCCTATGAATTAGTTAGTTTATTTAGTCTTGTGTGATTAATGCAGTTTATCATAAGTTACACAATGATGACTCTTATTTATTTTATTACTTTTGTTGTTAATGAGAGCAAAGGCTGCCTGAGAATATTAAGTATTCTTGCGACGCTTGGAGCCCTTCCCCGCCACGCGAGTCCCCCGCCCGACTCTCGCGGCTGCAGGGCCTGCACTTCAGTCTCGTCCCTCGATAGAGCAACATCATTGTCTGACGTTGTTGGCTTGCTTCTTGTTTTCCCTTTACATACCGCATATTTCTTTTGTTTCATTGTTTGATTGAAGTATAGCACGGGCTGGAGTCATATTGAGCATATTGTTTTTGTTTCAACCTCTTTCGTTTAATATTAATCACTGCATTCCTTTCGTTTTTTAGCAATCTTAGTCTGTGAGCTTCGACGCCATTTTTGTTTTGCATTTCTTTCCCATTGTTTAACTGCATTGGATATTATTATTACATGTATTATCCGTTATTATTGAAGTTGACATCCACAGTGGTTTGGAGGTATGCTCAAGGGTAGCATATCACAACATACTGGAATGTCAACTATTGGGTTTCATGTCTTAGGTCAGTGTTTCAGACTTCCCCAATGTTTCTGCTTTATATTTTTCCCAATTCCTAAGCGATTGGGCATACTATGAAGTGTCTGGGAGTCTGGCAGAGTTCTGGTTTATCATTTGGGTGCAGTTTGGAATAACCTTATAAGTTATCTAGCATACTACACGCACTATGAACTAGACTCGGGGACGATAGATATTTTTGTGTCTCCTTGTGTTTCTGTTTTAATAGAGCAAACAGGAAGATAACCATTTTTCCTAGAGAAGCTGCGTGTCTGGGTGTTGAGTCTGATATTAAGAGCGTGTCTGTTGCAGGGCAGTGTTGGGCGCAGGTCTACAGCATTGGTGTCTTTTTGCTCCGGTGTTGTCTTTTTGCCAGTGCTGTGGGTTAGGCTATTTAAGCCTCTGTTTTCCCCTGGCCCCCTCGTAACAATATATATAAATATATATATATATATATATATATATATGGTGTTGGGTATGGTGTGGGTGTTGTGTATGTTGTGGGTGTTGTGTATAATGTGTATGTTGTGGGTGTTGTGAATGTTGTGTATGTTGTGGGTGTTGTGTATGTTGTGGGTGTTGTGTATGTTGTGGGTGTTGTGTATGTTGTGTATGTTGTGGGTGTTGTGTATGTTGTGGGTGTTGTGTATGGTGTGGGTGTTGTATATGGTGTGCGTGTTGTGTATGTTGTGGGTGTTCTGTATGTTGTGGGTGTTGTGTATGGTGTGGGTGTTGTGTATGTTGTGGGTGTTGTGTATGTTGTGAGTGTTGTGTATGGTGTGGGTGTTGTGTATGTTGTGGGTGTTGTATATGGTGTAGGTGTTGTGTATGTTGTGGGTGTTCTGTATGTTATTGGTGTTCTGCATGTTGTGGGTGTTGTATATGTTGTGGGTGTTGTGTATGTTGTGGGTGTTGTATATGTTGTGGGTGTTGTGTATCTTGTGGGTGTTGTATATGTTGTGGGTGTTGTGTATGTTGTGGGTGTTGTGTATGGTGTGGGTGTTGTGTATGGTGTGTATGTTGTGGGTGTTGTGTATGTTGTGGGTGTTGTGGGTGTTGTGTATGTTGTGGGTGTTGTATATGTTGTGTATGTTGTGGGTGTTGTGTATGTTGTGGGTGTTGTGTATGTTGTGGGTGTTGTTTATGTTGTGGGTGTTGTGTATGTTGTGGGTGTTGTGTATGTTGTGGGTGTTGTGTGTTTGTGTGTTGTGGGTGTTGTGTATGTTGTGGGGTTGTAGGTGTTTGTGTTGTGTATGTTGTGAGTGTTGTGTATGTTGTGGGTGTTGTGTATGTTGTGTATGTTGTGCGTGTTGTGTATGTTGTGGGTGTTGTGTATGTTGTGGGTGTTGTGTATGTTGTGGGTGGTGTAGGTGTTGTGTATGTTGTGGGTGTTGTGTATGTTGTGGGTGTTATATATGTTTTGTATGTTGTGGGTGTTGTGTATGTTGTGGGTGTTGTGCATGGTGTGGGTGTTGTGTATGTTGTGGGTGTTGTGTATGTTGTGGGTGTTGTGTATGTTGTGTATGTTGTGGGTGTTGTGTATGTTGTGGGTGTTGTGTGTTGTGTGTTGTATGTTGTGTATGTTGTGTATGTTGTGGTGTTGTGTATATTGTGGTGTTGTTTGTTTGTATAGTTTATTGTGGTGTTGTTTGTTTGTGGGTGTTGTGTGTTGTGGGTGTTGTTTATGTTGTGGGTGGTGTTTGGTGTTGTTGTGTATGTTGTGGGTGTTGTGTATGTTGTGTATGTTGTGGGTGTTGTGTATGTTGTGGGTGTTGTGTATGTTGTGGGTGGTGTAGGTGTTGTGTATGTTGTGTATGTTGTGAGTGTTGTGTATGTTGTGGGTGTTGTGTATGTTGTGTATGTTGTGCGTGTTGTGTATGTTGTGGGTGTTGTGTATGTTGTGGGTGTTGTGTATGTTGTGGGTGGTGTAGGTGTTGTGTATGTTGTGGGTGTTGTGTATGTTGTGGGTGTTGTGTATGTTGTGGGTGTTGTGTATGTTGTGGGTGTGTGTGTGTGTGTGTGTATGTTGTGGGTGTTGTGTATGTTGTGGGTGTAGTGGGTGTAGTGGGTGTTGTGTATGTTGTGGGTGTTGTGTATGTTGTGGGTGTTGTGTATGTTGTGAGTGTTGTGTATGGTGAGGGTGTTGTGTATGTTGTGGGTGTTGTGTATGTTGTGGGTGTTGTGCATGTTGTGGGTGTTGTGTATGTTGTGGGTGTTGTGGGTGTTGTGTATGTTGTGGGTGTAGTGGGTGTTGTGTATGTTGTGGGTGTTGTGTATGTTGTGGGTGTAGTGGGTGTAGTGGGTGTTGTGTATGTTGTGGGTGTTGTGTATGTTGTGGGTGTGCTGTATGTTGTGGGTGTAGTGGGTGTAGTGGGTGTTGTGTATGTTGTGGGTGTTGTGTATGTTGTGGGTGTTGTGTATGTTGTGGGTGTTGTGTATGTTGTGGGTGTAGTGGGTGTTGTGTATGTTGTGGGTGTTGTGTATGTTGTGGGTGTTGTGTATGTTGTGAGTGTTGTGTATGGTGAGGGTGTTGTGTATGTTGTGGGTGTTGTGTATGTTGTGGGTGTTGTGCATGTTGTGGGTGTTGTGTATGTTGTGGGTGTTGTGTATGTTGTGGGTGTTGTGTATGTTGTGGGTGTTGTGGGTGTTGTGTATGTTGTGAGTATTGTGTATGGTGAGGGTGTTGTGGGTGTTGTGTATGTTGTGGGTGTTGTGCATGTTGTGGGTGTTGTGTATGTTGTGGGTGTTGTGTATGTTGTGGGTGTTGTGTATGTTGTGGGTGTTGTGTATGTTGTGGGTGTTGTGTATGTTGTGGCTGTTGTGTATGTTGTGGGTGTTGTGTATGTTGTGGGTGTTGTGTATGTTGTGGGTGTTGTGTAGGTTGTGGGTGTTGTGTATGTTGTGGGTGTTGTGTATGTTGTGGGTATTGTGTATGTTGTGGGTGTTGTGTATGTTGTGGGTGTTGTTTATGTTGTGGGTGTAGTTTATGTTGTGGGTGTTGTGTATGTTGTGGTGTTGTGGGTGTTGTGTATGTTGTGGGCGTTGTGTATGTTGTGGGTGTTGTGTATGTTGTGGGTGTTGTGTATGTTGTGGGTGTTGTGTATGTTGTGGGTGTTGTGTATGTTGTGGGTGTTGTGTATCTTGTGGATGTTGTGTATGTTGTGGGTGTTGTGTATGTTGTAGGTGTTGTATATGTTGTGGGTGTTGTGTATGTTGTGGGTGTTGTATATGTTGTGGGTGTTGTGTATGTTGTGGGTGTTGTGTATGTTGTGGGTGTTGTGTATGTTGTGGGTGTTGTATATGTTGTGGCTGTTGTGTATGTTGTGGGTGTTGTATATGTTGTGGGTGTTGTGTATGTTGTGGGTGTTGTGTATGTTGTGGGTGTTGTGTATGGTGTGGGTGTTGTGTATGGAGTGGGTGTTGTGTATGTTGTGGGTGTTGTATATATTGTGGGTGTTGTGTATGTTGTGGGTGTTGTATATATTGTGGGTGTTGTGTATGTTGTTGGTGCTGTGTATGTTGTGGAGTGTATGTTGTGGAGTGTATGTTGTGGAGTGTATGTTGTGGAGTGTATGTTGTGGAGTGTATGTTGTGGAGTGTATGTTGTGGAGTGTATGTTGTGGTGTTGTGTATGTTGTGGGTGTTGTATATATTGTGGGTGTTGTGTATGTTGTGGGTGTTGTATATATTGTGGGTGTTGTGTATGTTGTTGGTGCTGTGTATGTTGTGGGTGTTGTGTATGTTGTGGGTGTTGTGTATGTTGTGGGTGTTGTGTATGGAGTGTATGTTGTGGGTGTTGTGTATGTTGTGGGTGTTGTATATGTTGTGGGTGTTGTGTATGTTGTGGTGTTGTGTATGTTGTGGGTGTTGTGTATGTTGTGGGTGTTGTGTATGTTGTGGGTGTAGTGGGTGTTGTGTATGTTGTGGGTGTTGTGTATGTTGTGGGTGTTGTGTATGTTGTGAGTGTTGTGTATGGTGAGGGTGTTGTGTATGTTGTGGGTGTTGTGTATGTTGTGGGTGTTGTGCATGTTGTGGGTGTTGTGTATGTTGTGGGTGTTGTGTATGTTGTGGGTGTTGTGTATGTTGTGGGTGTTGTGGGTGTTGTGTATGTTGTGAGTATTGTGTATGGTGAGGGTGTTGTGGGTGTTGTGTATGTTGTGGGTGTTGTGCATGTTGTGGGTGTTGTGTATGTTGTGGGTGTTGTGTATGTTGTGGGTGTTGTGTATGTTGTGGGTGTTGTGTATGTTGTGGGTGTTGTGTATGTTGTGGCTGTTGTGTATGTTGTGGGTGTTGTGTATGTTGTGGGTGTTGTGTATGTTGTGGGTGTTGTGTAGGTTGTGGGTGTTGTGTATGTTGTGGGTGTTGTGTATGTTGTGGGTATTGTGTATGTTGTGGGTGTTGTGTATGTTGTGGGTGTTGTTTATGTTGTGGGTGTAGTTTATGTTGTGGGTGTTGTGTATGTTGTGGGTGTTGTGGGTGTTGTGTATGTTGTGGGCGTTGTGTATGTTGTGGGTGTTGTGTATGTTGTGGGTGTTGTGTATGTTGTGGGTGTTGTGTATGTTGTGGGTGTTGTGTATGTTGTGGGTGTTGTGTATCTTGTGGATGTTGTGTATGTTGTGGGTGTTGTGTATGTTGTAGGTGTTGTATATGTTGTGGGTGTTGTGTATGTTGTGGGTGTTGTATATGTTGTGGGTGTTGTGTATGTTGTGGGTGTTGTGTATGTTGTGGGTGTTGTGTATGTTGTGGGTGTTGTATATGTTGTGGCTGTTGTGTATGTAGTGGGTGTTGTATATGTTGTGGGTGTTGTGTATGTTGTGGGTGTTGTGTATGTTGTGGGTGTTGTGTATGGTGTGGGTGTTGTGTATGGAGTGGGTGTTGTGTATGTTGTGGGTGTTGTATATATTGTGGGTGTTGTGTATGTTGTGGGTGTTGTATATATTGTGGGTGTGTATGTTGTTGTGGTGTGTGGTGTTGTGGGTGTTGTGTATGTTGTGGGTGTTGTGTATGTTGTGGGTGTTGTGTATGGAGTGTATGTTGTGGGTGATGTGTATGTTGTGGGTGTTGTATATGTTGTGGGTGTTGTGTATGTTGTGGTGTTGTGTATGTTGTGGGTGTTGTATATTGTGGGTGTTGTGTATGTTGTGGGTGTTGTATATTGTGGGTGTTGTGTATTGTTGGTGCTGTGTATGTTGTGGGTGTTGTGTATGTTGTGGGTGTTGTGTATGTTGTGGTGTTGTGTATGGAGTGTATGTTGTGGGTTGTGTATGTTGTGGGTGTTGTATATGTTCTGGGTGATGTGTATGTTGTGGGGATGAGCATGTTGAGGGTGTTGAGTATGTTGTGTATGTTGTGGGTCTTTGTATGTTGTGGGTGCTGTGTACGTTGTGGGTGTTGTGGGTGTTGTGTTTGTTGAGGGTGTTGCGTATGTTGTGGGTTTTGTGTATGTTGTGGGTGTTGTGTATGGTGTGGGTGTTGTGTATGGTGTGGGTGTTGTGTATGTTGTGGGTGTTGTGTATGGTGTGAGTGTTGTATATGGTGTGGGTGTTGTGTATGTTGGGGGTGTTGTGTATGTTGTGTATGTTGTGGGTGTTTGTATGTTGTGGGTGTTGTGTGTTTGTATGGTGAGGGTGTTGTGTATGTTGTGGGTGTTGTGTATGCTGTGGGTGTTGTGTATGTTGTGTGTGTTGTGTATGTTGTGGGTGTTGTATATGTTGTGGGTGTTGTGTATGTTGTGGGTGTTGTGTATGTGGTGGGTGTTGCGAATGTTGTGGGTGTTGTGTATGTTGTGGGTGTTGTGTATGTTGTAGGTATTGTGTATGTTGTGGGTGTTGTGTATGTTGTGGGTGTTGTGTATGTTGTGGAGTGTATGTTGTGGGTGTTGTGTATGTTGTGGGTGTTGTGTATGTTGTGGGTGTTGTGTATGTTGTGGGCGTTGTGTATGTTGTGGGTGTTGTGTATGTTATGGGTGTTGTGTATGTTGTGGGTGTTGTGTATGTTGTGGGTGTTGTGTATGTTGTGGATGTTGTGTATGTTGTGGGTGTTGTGTATGTTGTGGGTGATGTGTATGTTGTAGGTGTTGTATATGTTGTGGGTGTTGTGTATGTTGTGGGTGTTGTGTATGTTGTGGGTGTTGTGTATGGAGTGTATGTTGTGGGTGATGTGTATGTTGTGGGTGTTGTATATGTTGTGGGTGTTGTGTATGTTGTGGTGTTGTGTATGTTGTGGGTGTTGTATATATTGTGGGTGTTGTGTATGTTGTGGGTGTTGTATATATTGTGGGTGTTGTGTATGTTGTTGGTGCTGTGTATGTTGTGGGTGTTGTGTATGTTGTGGGTGTTGTGTATGTTGTGGGTGTTGTGTATGGAGTGTATGTTGTGGGTGTTGTGTATGTTGTGGGTGTTGTATATGTTGTGGGTGTTGTGTATGTTGTGGTGTTGTGTATGTTGTGGGTGTTGTGTATGTTGTGTATGTTGTGGGTCTTGTGTATGTTGTGGGTGTTGTGTACGTTGTGGGTGTTGTGGGTGTTGTGTATGTTGAGGGTGTTGTGTATGTTGTGGGTGTTGTGTATGTTGTGGGTGTTGTGTATGTTGTGGGTGTTGTGTATGGTGTGGGTGTTGTGTATGTTGTGGGTGTTGTGCATGGTGTGAGTGTTGTATATGGTGTGGGTGTTGTGTATGTTGTGGGTGTTGTGTATGTTGTGTATGTTGTGGGTGTTTTGTATGTTGTGGGTGTTGTGTGTTGTATATGGTGAGGGTGTTGTGTATGTTGTGGGTGTTGTGTATGTTGTGGGTGTTGTGTATGTTGTGGGTGTTGTGTATGTTGTGGGTGTTGTATATGTTGTGGGTGTTGTGTATGTTGTGGGTGTTGTGTATGTTGTGGGTGTTGCGTATGTTGTGGGTGTTGTGTATGTTGTGGGTGTTGTGTATGTTGTAGGTATTGTGTATGTTGTGGGTGTTGTGTATGTTGTGGGTGTTGTGTATGTTGTGGGTGTAGTGTATGTTGTGGGTGTTGTGTATGTTGTGGGTGTTGTGTATGTTGTGGGTGTTGTGTATGTTGTGGGCGTTGTGTATGTTGTGGGTGTTGTGTATGTTATGGGTGTTGTGTATGTTGTGGGTGTTGTGTATGTTGTGGGTGTTGTGTATGTTGTGGGTGTTGTGTATGTTGTGGGTGTTGTGTATGTTGTGGGTGATGTGTATGTTGTAGGTGTTGTATATGTTGTGGGTGTTGTGTATGTTGGTGGTGTTGTGTATGTTGTGGGTGTTGTATATATTGTGGGTGTTGTGTATGTTGTTGGTGCTGTGTATGTTGTGGGTGTTGTGTATGTTGTGGGTGTTGTGTATGTTGTGGGTGTTGTGTATGGTGTGTATGTTGTGGGTGTTGTGTATGTTGTGGGTGTTGTATATGTTGTGGGTGTTGTGTATGTTGTGGTGTTGTGTATGTTGTGGGTGTTGTGTATGTTGTGTATGTTGTGTATGTTGTGGGTGTTGTGTATGTTGTGGGTGTTGTGTACGTTGTGGGTGTTGTGTATGTTGAGGGTGTTGTGTATGTTGTGTATGTTGTGGGTGTTGTGTATGTTGTGGGTGTTGTGTATGTTGTGGGTGTTGTGTATGGTGTGGGTGTTGTGTATGGTGTGAGTGTTGTATATGGTGTGGGTGTTGTGGGTGTTGTGTATGTTGTGTATGTTGTGGGTGTTGTGTATGTTGTGGGTATTGTGTGTTGTATATGGTGTGGGTGTTGTGTATGGTGTGGGTGTTGTGTAAGTTGTGTATGTTGTGGGTGTTGTGTATGTTGTGGGTGTTTTGTATGTAATGGCTGTTGTGTATGGTGTGGGTGTTGTGTATGGTGTGGGTGTTGTCTGTTGTGTATATTGTGTATGTTGTGGGTGTTGTGTATGTTGTGAGTGTTGTGTATGGTGTGGGTGTTGTGTATGTTGTGTATGTTGTGGGTGTTGTGTATGTTTTGGGTGTTGTGTATGTTGAGGGTGTTGTGTATGTTGTGGGTGTTGTGTATGGTGTGGGTGTTGTGTATGCTGTGTATGGTGTGGGTGTTGTGTATGTTGTGGGTGTTGAGTATGGTGTGTGTGTTGTGTATGTTGTGTATGTTGTGTATGTTGTGTATGTTGTGGGTGTTGTGCATGTTGTAGGTGTTGAGTATGGTGTGTGTGTTATGTATGTTGTGTATGTTGTGGGTGTTGTGTGTGGTGTGGGTGTTGTGTATGTTGTGTGTGTTCTGTATGTTGTGTGTGTTGTGTTTGGTGTGGGTGTTGTGGGTGTTGTGTATGTTGTAGGTGTTGTGTATGTTGTGGGTGTTGTATATGTTGTGGGTGTTGAGTATGGTGTGTGTGTTGTGTATGTTGTGGGTGTTGTATATGTTGTGGGTGTTGAGTATGGTGTGTGTGTTGTGTATGTTGTGTATGTTGTGGGTGTTGTGTATGTTGTGGGTGTTGAGTATGGTGTGTGTGTTGTGTATGTTGTGTATGGTGTGGGTGTTGTGTGTCTTGTGTATGTTGTGTATGTTGTGGGTGTTGTGTTCGTTGTAGGTGTTGTGTATGTTGTGGGTGTTGTATATGTTGTGGGTGTTGTGGGTGTTGTGTATGTTGTGTATGTTGTGTATGTTGTGTATGTTGTGGGTGTTGTGTATATTGTGGGTGTTGTGTATGTTGTAAGTGTTGTGTATGTTGTGGGTGTTGTGTATGTTGTGGGTGTTGTGTATGTTGTGTATGTTGTGGGTGTTGTGTATGTTGTGGGTGTTGTGTATGTTGTGGGTGTTGTGTATGTTGTGGGTGTTTTGTATGTTGTGTATGTTGTGTATGTTGTGTGTATTGTGAGTGTTGTGTATGTTGTGGATATTGTGTATGTTGTGGGTGTTCTATATGTTGTGGGTGTTGTGTATGTTGTGGGAGTTGTGTATGTTGTGTATGTTGTGTATGTTGTGGGTGTTGTGTATGTTGTGGGTGTTGTATATGGTGTGGGTGTTGTGTATGTTGTGGGTGTTCTGTATGTTGTGGGTGTTCTGCATGTTGTGGGTGTTGTGTATGTTGTGGGTGTTGTATATGTTGTGGGTGTTGTGTATGTTGTGGGTGTTGTGTATGTTATGGGTGTTGTGTATGTTGCGTGGGTGTTGTATTTGTTGTGGGTGTTGTATATGTTGTGGGTGTTGTGTATGTTGTGGGTATTGTATATGTTGTGGGTGTTGTGTATGTTGTGGGTGTTGTGGGTGTTGTGTATGTTGTGGGTGTTGTGTATGTTGTGGGTGTTGTGGGCGTTGTATATGTTGTGTATGTTGTGGGTGTTGTGTATGTTGTGGGTGTTGTGTATGATGTAGGTGTTGTGTATGTTGGGGGTGTTGTGTATGTTGTGGGTGTTGTGTATGTTGTGGGTGTTGTGTATGTTGTGGGTGTTGTGTATGTTGTGGGTGTTGTGTATGTTGTGGGTGTTGTGTATGTTGTGGGTATTGTGGGTGTTGTGTATGTTGTGTATGTTGTGGGTGTTGTGTATGTTGTGGGTGTTGTGTATGTTGTGGGTGTTGTGGGTGTTGTGTATGTTGTGGGTATTGTGTATGTTGTGGGTGTTGTGTATGTTGTGGGTGTTGTGTATGTTGTGTATGTTGTGGGTGTTGTGTATGTTGTGGGTGTTGTGTATGTTGTAGGTGTTGTGTATGTTGTGGGTGTTTTGGGTGTTGTGTATGTTGTGGGTGTTGTGTATGTTGTGTATGGTGTGGGTGTTGTGTATGTTGTGGGTGTTGTGTATGTTTTGGGTGTTGTGTATGTTGTGGGTGTTGTGTATGTTGTGTATGGTGTGGGTGTTGTGTATGGTGTGGGTGTTGTGTATGTTTTGGGTGTTGTGTATTATGTGGGTGTTGTGGGTGTTGTGTATGTTGTGTATGTTGTGTGTGTTGTGTATGTTGTGTATGTTGTGGGTGTTGTGTATGTTGTGGGTGTTGTGGGTGTTGTGGGTGTTGTAGGGTGTTGTGGGTGTTGTGGGTGTTGTGGGTGTTGTAGGGTGTTGTGGGTGTTGTAGGGTGTTGTGGGTGTTGTGGGTGTTGTGGGTGTTGTGTATGTTGTGGTGTTGTGTATGTTGTGGGTGTTGAGTATGTTGTGGTGTTGTGTATGTTGTGGTGTTGTGTATGTTTAGTATGTTGTGGGTGTTGTGTATGGTGTGTGTGTTGTGTATGGTGTGTGTGTTGTGTCTGTTGTGTATGTTGTGGATCTTGTGTATGGTGTGGGTGTTGTGTATGGTGTGGGTGTTGTGTATGTTGTGGGTGTTGTATATGGTGTGAGTGTTGTGTATGTTGTGAGTGTTGTATATGGTGTGGGTGTTCTGTATGTTGTGGGTGTTGTATATGGTGTGGGTGTTGTGTATGTTGTGGGTGTTGTATATGGTGTGGGTGTTGTGTATGTTGTGGGTGTTGTATATGGTGTGGGTGTTGTGTATGTTGTGGGTGTTGTGTATGTTGTGGGTGTTGTGTATGTTGTGGGTGTTGTGTATGGTGTGGGTGTTGTGTATGTTGAGGGTGTTGTGTATGTTGAGGGTGTTGTGTATGTTGTGGTGTTGTGTATGTTGTGGGTGTTGTGTATGTTGTGGTGTTGTGTATGTTGTGGGTGTTGTGTATGGTGTGGGTGTTGTGTATGTTGAGGGTGTTGTGTATGTTGTGGGTGTTGTGTATGTTGAGGGTGTTGTGTATGTTGAGGGTGTTGTGTATGTTGTGGGTGTTGTGGGTGTTGTGTATGTTGTGGGTGTTTTGTATGTTGTGGGTGTTGTGTATGGTGTGGGTGTTGTGTATGTTGAGGGTGTTGTGTATGTTGTGGGTGTTGTGTATGTTGAGGGTGTTGTGTATGTGTGGTGTTGTGTATGTTGTGGGTATTGTGTATGTTGTGGGTGTTGTGTTTGTTGTGGGTGTTGTGAGTGTTGTGTATGTTGTGTATGGTGTAGGTGTTGTGTATGGTGTGGGTGTTGTGTATGTTGTGGGTGTTGTGTATGGTGTGGGTTTTGTGTATGTTGTGGGTGTTGTGGGTGTTGTGGGTGTTGTGTATGGTGTGGGTGTTGTGTATATTGTGGGTGTTATGTATGTTGTGGGTGTTGTGTCTGTTGTGGGTGTTGTATATGTTGTGGGTGTTGTGTATGCTGTGGGTGTTGTGTATGTTGTGGGTGTTGTGTATGTTGTGGGTGTTGTGGGTGTTGTGTATTTTGTGTATGTTGTGGGTGTTGTGTATGTTGTGGGTGTTGTGTATGTTGTGTAAGTTGTGGGTGTTGTGTATGTTGTGGGTGTTGTGTATGTTGTGGGTGTTGTATATGGTGTGGGTGTTGTGTATGTTGTGGGTGTTGTATATATTGTGGGTGTTGTGTATGTTGTGGGTATTGTGTATGTTGTAGGTGTTGTGTATGTTGTGGGTGTTGTGTATGTTGTGTATGGTGTGGGTGTTGTGTATGTTGTGTATGTTGTGTATGTTGTGGGTGTTGTGTATGGTGTGGGTGTTGTGTATATTGTGGGAGTTGTGTATGTTGTGTATGGTGTGGGTGTTGTGTATGTTGTGGGTGTTGTGTATGTTGTGGGTGTTCTGTATGCTGTGGGTGTTGTGTATGTTGTGGGTGTTGTGGGTGTTGTGTATGTTGTGGGTGTTGTGTATGGTGTGGGTGTTGTGTATGTTGTGGGTGTTGTATATGTTGTGGGTGTTGTGGGTGTTGTGTATGTTGTGGGTGTTGTGTATGTTGTGGGTATTGTGTATGTTGTGGGTGTTGTGTCTGTTGTGGGTGTTGTGTATGGTGTGGGTGTTGTGTATGTTGTGGGTGGTGTGTATGTTGTGGGTGTTGTGTATGTTGTGGGTGTTGTGTATGTTGTGTATGTTGTGGGTGTTGTGTATGTTGTGGGTGTTGTGTATGTTGTGGGTGTTGTGTATGGTGTGGGTGTTGTTCTTCCATAAACTTAGAGCTATGTTTAAAGAAACTGACTGGAGCTTTTTAATTAACAATAACGACATAAATACATCTTGGAAGTTATTCGAAGCCACTTACCTAAAAGCAGTGCAAGACTGCATACCATCGAAAATACGGCGTCCAGGCCATAATAATAAGCCCAAATGGTGGAATAAAGATATTTCAAACTGCCTGCTTGCTAAAAAATTTGCTAATGATAGATTAAAATCCTCACAAAATGACGAAGAACGGCTGTAGAGCTACGACGCAAAGCCAAAAAGTTAATTAAGCAAAGTAGAAAGACCTTAGAGTTACATATTGCGAATCAAAGTAAAACAAACCCGAAAAAATTCTATAGTTATATCAGAAAGAAAAAAGTAGTTACTTCAACTGTTGGACCGTTAGTCGATGAAAATGGAGAATACACCAAAGACGAAGTACAAATGAGTAATGCCCTCAATACCTTCTTTGCATCAGTTTTTACAACAGAAGACCTCAGTGATATCCCTACACCATCGCCGATTCAGATTGATAATACAGATGTTCTAAGCAATATCACCGTTACAGAGAGAGAAGTATTGAATTGTTTAGATAAACTCAAGGTAAATAAAACGCCTGGACCTGATAAAATCTCGCCTAGAGTTCTAAAGGAAGCTAAGGATGAGCTCTCCAAACCACTGACATTACTATTCAATAAATCCTTGCAGTCTGGTACTATGCCCGATCAGTGGAAGCTAGCCAACGTAACACCGATATTCAAAAAAGGCAGCAAATCCCTACCCAGTAACTATCGTCCAATTAGCTTAACCTCAGTTGTATGTAAAATGCTAAAAACGGTCATACGAGACAGACTCGTAAATCACTTAGAGGAAAATAACATACTTAAAGATACTCAACACGGCTTTCGTAAAAAACGTTCCTGTTTAACAAACCTCTTAGACTTCTTCCACGATATCCTCAACCTCTACGATGAGAGTAAAGCTGTAGATATTATATACCTTGATTTTCAAAAGGCCTTTGACAAAGTTCCCCACAAACGTTTACTGCTAAAACTAAAAGCGCATGGAATACAAGACGGTGTGTTGAAATGGATAGAAAATTGGCTCAGCGACAGAAAGCAAAGAGTAGTCATAAACGGTAAGGCATCTAAATGGACCAATTTAAGTAGCGGGTCCTGATGTGGCGGCGTCTACGCCGTGGGGCCACCTCCCGAGGCTGCCAATCGCGGATGGCTGCCGACCCACCACAGCCGAAGACAAAATCAACGACCAGTGGAGGAAAACCGGATGCCGGCCGCGGGGAGCAGTTTCGGGAGCCAAACCGTCACAACCATCCCCTGCCCCCTCCCTGGGGGCACTGGTCCTTGGAGCGGCTTCGGTCGCGCCGGGAATTTCCACACCTCTCACACCACACACACACATCACACAGTTTTTCCTACACCGAGAAATGACTCTCCGGCTGTCATTTCTCGAAGACTTCTTCTAGCCGGAGACATTGAGAGCAACCCAGGACCCACGTTCACATACATATGTCCAACTTGCTCAAAACCCATCACTTCGAGTCGCCATACTTAGGGTTCAGTTCTCTGCAATTCATGCGGGAACTGGACCCACTTCACCTGCACAACACTTGCCTCCAAGAAACACTACACAAACACCTGGACCTGTTCCTCATGCCCCTCCCTCTCCCAGTCAAATCCCTCACCTAAAACCCGTCCACCTCTCCTCCCCAACCCACCTAACCTTCCCATATCATCCACTCCCCCCCCTAAAACCCGTCCACCTCTCCTCCCTAACCCACCTAACCTTCCCATACCATCCACACCCCATCCTAATCCATTCCAACCCCCATCTCCTGCTCCCCAATCCCCACCCCCACCTCACCCATCCCAACCCCCAGCCCCTCCCTCACCCCCACCCCCACCCCCCCCCCCATCACCCCCACCCCCACCCCATCCTCGTGCAGCAGCACCCAACATACATCGTGCACATAACATTAACATTCTTCAACTGAACATAGATGGCATCAACACAAAGAAACACGAACTCTCACACTTCATCAAACAACACAACATACACATTGCCATCTTACAAGAAACAAAACTCCGCACAACACAAAAAACACCCACATTTCATAATTTCACCACCATCAGACAAGACCGGGCTGTCGGCGGGGGCGGTGGACTCATCACCCTGGTACACAAAGAAATATCATACATAGTAACCAGTGTACAAACCAAATCACTCCTCCCCCCAAATGATAACACAACAGAAATACAGTCAATTAAAATACGCACTGGCAACAACTCCAACATAACCATCATAAACACATACATCCCTCCCAAAACATCCCCTACAGTACCAAATGAATACAGACCACACTTACAACACATCACAAACACCCCACACCATCATCCTGGGTGGTGACTTCAACGCCAAGACATCGGCCTGGTTTGTCGACAACCCCGACACAGACAGAGGGCTGGTACTACAAATCCAAACCGATAACCTCATCATCCTTAACGACATCCATCAACATACCCATATTCCTCACCAAGCCCTCTATAACCCATCATCTCCAGACATCACCTTTTGCTCCCCAGAACTCGCCCCCACAACATCCTGGAGGGTGGTCAGAACCTTAGGCTCTGACCACCTCCCGATCATTATCACCACCAAAACCAGACTCACCCCAGCTAGCCACAAACACACATACACCAATTATAAAAGAGCTAACTGGGAAGCATTCACAAATGAGACAGAACAACACTTCACAACTCTAAACAGTACACCCATCACTAACATCAACAATGCTGTACACATACTCAATAAAACTATCCAAAACGCTGACAAGAAACACAT
Organism: Paralithodes platypus; assembly: GCA_032716605.1. Classification (NCBI taxonomy): domain Eukaryota; kingdom Metazoa; phylum Arthropoda; class Malacostraca; order Decapoda; family Lithodidae; genus Paralithodes; species Paralithodes platypus. Next base: position 34,294,430 of record CM064528.1, on the reverse strand, counting down.
TCCAAGAGGTAACAGAAAAAGACACAACCCCAACTTCACACCAGAAATTCAAAACCTCATCAGACAACGCGACATACTGAAACACTCCCCAGCACCCCACACACAAGACATCACACAACAAATTCAAGCACTCAACACCCAAACTAACAACAAAATACAAGAACAAAAAAAACTAAATTGGAATAACTTCCTACAAACACTTGATCACAAAACAAACCCCAAAAAACTATACAAAACACTAAAACAGCATCACACTTTCCAACAGCAACACAACACAATCACATTCTGCAATCACAACAACAGACTCTACTCCTTCATGTAAACAACAAGCAAACACTCTCATCAATCACTTTTCACATGTCAGCCACCTAAAACCTCACAAAGACGACCGGCGTGTCATCCGACGTAAGAGACAATTCCCCACAGACCCTGACTATACACCCTTCACCAATCACCAGACAAAGCATATCATCAACAATCTCAAGCACTCACCCGCCTGTGGCCTAGACAACATAAGCAACATACACCTCAGACACCTGGGACCACAAGGCATACAAGCACTCACTAACATATCAAACTACAGCTATTCACACAACACAATACCAGACATTTGGAAGCATGGTATCATCATCACATTCCCCAAACCCAACAAAGACCCCACGCTACCCTCCTCGCACCGCCCCATCACACTCCTTTGCTCCCCCTCCAAAGTCATGGAACGCCTAGTATTACAACTAATTACACCTGACCTACCCCTAGCTCCATCACAACATGGCTTTAGGCCACTGCACTCCACAAACACTCTTCTCACAGACCTTACACAAAGAGCTTTCGACGGCATCAATTCAGCTAGACCACCACACAGATCACTATTAGCCACACTCGACATTAGTAAAGCCTTCGATGCCATCCCCCGCCACAACCTAACAAACAAAATCTACAACACAAACATGCACAACAACACAAAACGGTGGCTGGCCAACTTCCTAGCAGGCAGATGTGCACACGTATCTTTTGCCGGTCAGTCATCTAAAATCAGAAACTTTCCAAACGGAGTCCCACAAGGATCCGTCCTATCGCCCGCACTCTTCAATCTGTACATGCACGATATAACTACACCCAATACGCCCCAAATAAACTTAGCCTCCTATGCAGATGACATAACACTCACATGCACACACCATGACCCAAAAAGAGCAACAGATCTCCTTCAACCCTATCTCAACACACTACATGGCTGGTGCACTACAAACAGACTTAATCTAGCCCCAGCCAAATCCACCGCAACCCTGCTCACAAGTTGGACAGGAGAACACGAATACATCCCTCAACTCACCATAAACAACACACCCCTAACACATACACACACACCCAAAATCCTAGGAGTAACATATGATACTCATATGACATTCAAACAGCACACCACAAACATTAAAAAGAAACTGACACCCAGACTTAACGCCCTCAGGTCACTTGCTCACACAAAATTTGGACACAACAAAGAAACTACCACCACAGTATATAAACAATACATAAGATCAGTGATGGAATACGCAAGCCCAGCCTGGGCTTCTAACCTAGCTGAAACACATCATAAGACCTTACAGACTATTCAAAACAAAGCCCTGAAGATCATTACAGGCTGCACAGCTACTGCACCCACAGATCACCTACATCAAGAAACCAAAATCCTCAAAGTCAAAGACCATCTGGACATGAGAGGCACTCAATTCCTGGCAGCAGCCTCCACAAACCAAGACCACCCACTAAACTACATGGCAACACACCCACAGACACCAAGAAATATCAAAACAACACCCAGCACACGGTATCACACACAATTATTGTCCTCTCTCCCTCCCTGCCCACCCCGAACCAACTTCCAGAAGCACATCCATACTCATATCTCTCACCGATCCATCCACTCACTCACAGACAACACGCAGCTGCATGCACGACCTCCCGAAATCCATCCTTCCGAATCCTCCCTTCCTCGCGAGGACAGAGTCCACCTGGCCAGGCTGAGATGCGGACACCATCCAGCTCTCCTGAGCTATCAGAAGAGACTGGATGACTCCGTTGTCGACACCTGCCCGGGATGTAACACAGCACCCCATACCATTAAACACATCATAGAAGACTGCATTTCACACAACCACTTACGCCAACAACACAATCTACACTCAATGAGAGCTCTGTGGGAAAGCCCGATCGTGGCCATGGCCTTTCTCAGGGACTCGGGGCTGTTCGGCCAGGCAGCTTAGGGAACAACAACAACAACAACATGTAAGTAGAGGGGTACCCCAGGGATCGGTACTAGGACCAATTCTCTTTCTAATTTACATCAACGACATAGAATCTGAGGGTCTCACCTGTACAATCTCAAAATTTGCTGACGATACAAAAATTGCAAATAGCGTACTCTCAAAAGAACAAGTTGACGATATGCAACACAATCTAGATAAATTGTCATGTTGGGCCCAAATTTGGCAAATGAGTTTCAATGCAAATAAATGTAAAGTACTACATATCGGATACCTAAATGAGAAAGCAAACTATTCGATGAATGGCACTCAGCTTAAGAATGTAAACAGAGAAACCGATCTGGGAGTAACAATATCGAGTAACCTAAAACCGAGTCAACAATGTTCAGAAGTTGTTAAGAAGGCAAAGAAAATAATTGGCTTTATAGGCAGGTCATTTGAGCATAAATCCAAAGAAGTTATCCTAACCCTTTACAATTCCTTAGTCCGCCCTCTTCTGGAATACTGCGTTCAATCCTGGTGCCCTTATTACCAAAAAGATATAAACAAGCTAGAACGAGTTCAACGTAGAGTTACCAAAATGATACCTAGCCTAAAGAACAAACCATACGAAGAGCGTCTTAGAGAATTAAATCTATTTCCTTTAACCCAGCGCAGATTAAGAGGTGACTTAATTCAAGTGTTCAAAATCATCAAAGGCATCGACAATATGAACTGTAGTAAGTACTTCACTATCGACCAAGCTAATTACACGCGGGGAAACGGTTGCAAAATTATTGGTAAATCTTTTAACTCACACGAATCTAAGAATTTCTTCTTCAATCGAGTTGTCAACTTGTGGAATGGGCTTCCCCGAAACGTTATAGATTGCATCACCGTTGATTCATTTAAACTCCGCCTAGACAAATATCTCGCATCAAACCCGCGACTGACTGCGTTTGTAAATGAATAACTTTATTTTATCCCCCCCTCAGTTACTAACCCATCTGTCCCCTACTAACTTCCTAATCCTGCCACGGACATTAGTTCCAGGGCAGTAATTCGCTTTCCAATGTTCCCTTACCCACTCTAAACCACTGTTTGGACACTTGATCCTCAGTGTTTTGGAGGACAAGCAACCTAGAAGGGTCACTAGATCTGTTGTTGCTTGATTTCCTTTGTACTCCTTTGTACTCCTTTATGGTGTGGGTGTTGTGTATGTTGTGTATGTTGTGGGTGTTGTTTATGTTGTGGGTGTTGTGTATGTTGTGGGTGTTGTGTATGGTGTGGGTGTTGTGTATGTTGTACGTATGCAGGTTTTTACCCCCCCCCCCAACACAAAAAAATATATATATAATATACATAGTCGCCAAATTTCGGGTTATTCAGTGAATTGTATTGGATTATAGTGGATTCAATTTTGTTTATATTTGTGTGTGCAAGGGAGCCGGTTCAAAATTTAACCCTTATTGAGATCTTGCAAATATCTTCAAAATGTTCTTAAGTTACTGACTAGACAGGCAATAATACCATTCTATAATATTAAACCCTCTTACGATAACTAGAGGAGTACTCGGTAGAGCGCATACCTCCGCCTACGTTGACTTTGTCACATAATAAACTTAAATGCACAACATTGACATTAGTGAGACATATAATCCAGATCGCATACCCTATCTGTCCATCAAATTTCGTGAACATCTGCTTATAAGTTATGGATCATCTTATTCGAATCACATCATCTTTGGCGCATATGTGAGATGTCTGGATTACAAAGAAACAAACGGAGGCGAAAACATAACCTCTGTCCAATTTGTATGCATATGTATATACGTACAGTATATGTATGAATATATACATATATATACTCAGGCACATACCCAACAGCTGGGTGTGGCCGACTCGACACAGAGCCTGAACAAAACCATCATTTATAGTTTCAATTCTTATGGTCCGGGACCACTTTTACAATCCCTCGCCCATTACTTTATCACGTCTAGTAAATGAAAGTTTACAAGGAGAGGAACATTCCTAGCCCCCTGCCCCCAGAAGGAAAAGTAGGACAGTAAAAGAAACGGCTAAGGTTGGGTAGAGGATGTCATACCTATCTCTGGATAGGACCAGCCCTCACCCAAATTTTCATGGCGGAGGTAATTATTGAAGGGCTCCAGTAAGGTGAGAAGTTTGGGGAAGTGGGTCAGCTAACATTAACCCCTTATGTACCGGTGCCGTAATTTTCGCTGTATTCTGCATACTATTAGACTATTTCATTCAGTTTCAAGTTGGCCTCCAACAATTAACAGGCTTCAAAATATCTCCCTTAACCCTTATTACTGCCACAGACCATTCGTATACTACATAAAAACGTCTTATTATAGCTAGAATAAAGGTAAAATCACGTCGCCGGTATAGAAGGGGTTAACCACGAATTACTGTGGGCTATTATTGTATATGAATTATTAACACACTATTGTGCTCATAAATATTTAGCCAACATATCTTTCTCGATATAAATGTGCTTTATAAATGTTCATTTGTAGTAAGTGTCAAGCAAATTTTTTTAAAGTTATCTATTGAGTATCCTGTCAATAACTATATTCTTTACTTCTCGAACTGGTAAATATAAACGTATCATTCCAAACATATGTTTTACTCATGTTTGGGAATCTATGCAGGAACATTTGTGGTTTACTCAAGCCCTAATTAGCCTACATTGAGATTAAAGAAATGTCAACAAATAGTAAGCATCATAAGGAGATAAAGCAAAATCTCCACATATGATGAGATAGTGCCAAGTCCACCACCGTTAATCAAGATTACTAGATAAAATTAACAAGAAAGGGGCTTAGTCTGGCTTTTAAAAATCCTCTGGAGCTATAAAGGGTTTCAGTTGACCCTCCTTCCCTTCTACAAAACCTTTCTAAACTGCACAAACTCTCCCGAGGTTAACCAGATTCAAATGAAAAGAGCATCATGACACTGAATAAAATTGATTACCAGTACATGAAAACTTTAACAAGTTGAATACAATCACCGATAGAACACATAACACTGTACAGCATGAGCATATTCCAGATATTTGGAACTCGGTTAACATCCAAAAAAATTACAGACAAAACATCTCAAACCATAATACACATGTTCAATGTTATCAAGCACAACGTTAAAACTCCGTCATCGTACTGAGAGTTATCTCCAAATCAATGCTATGTAATATACTTACGATACACAATAGGGTATGGAAGGAGTAGAGAGTTGATCTTTGAAACTCAATGACTAGAAATAGGCAAGTGGCGAGAACAGCGCATTAGGTACAGTAATATATAGAGTATGTGTGACACATGCGCCACTACTACCACGCATAAGCCACCAAAATAAACGCCTCCAGAATCACCTCATTGGTAGTTGGTCAGGAGGCGAGGGAGTCACTTACTCAATATTTAGAGATTTGCAAGGGAACGAACTATCACCGAAATAGTTACTGGCGATATATTTTGTTTGAAAAGATATGATAGTACATATCAACATTCAAACGTATGTACTATGTTGAGAAAGAGAAAATTAGGTATATACAGTGTATCTATATCTATGTATCTATCTACCTATATATATATTCATATATAAATATATATATATATATATATATATATATATATATATATATATATATATATATATATATATATATATATATATATATATATATATATATATATATATATATATATTATATACAGTATATATATATATATATATATATATATATATACGGTATTTATATATATATATATATTTCTAATCTCTCAGTGGGGTTCGAACCGCCGACCGTCAGCACGATAGCCGATGCTTTAATCAACTACACCACGGCAGTCTGCCGTGGTGTAGTTTATTAAAGCGTCGGCTATCGTCCTGACGGTCGGCGGTTCGAACCCAACTGAGAGAACTGCCGTGGTGTTGTTGATTAAAGCATAGGCTATCGTCCTGACGGTCGGCGGTTCGAACCCCACTGAGAGATTAGAAACATTTAGTGGCTCACGTATATTTGTGATATATACTCAATATATATATATATATATATATATATATATATATATATACATATATACTGTATATATACATATATATATATATATATATATATATATATATATATATATATATATATATATACTATCATTTTATAGAACACGGTGTATGCCCAGGTGGTGTTTTATCACCGTTTCTATTTAAGCTTTACATTGATGAAATTATATCTGAAATAAGTAATATAAATGAAGGGTGTGTATTAGGAATCACACCAGTAAACATATTAGCTTATGCTGACGACAGAGTGTTATTAGCAAATTCCGTAAAAAGCGTGACAAAATTGTACATACAACTTCGTAATATCATTAAAAATTTGAAATTAAAAATTAATAAAGATAAAACTAAATGTATGCTACTTGACAAAACGGTTCCCACAGGAGAGGAGAGTATACAACTAGGCCCTGACAATCTTCAGCTAGTTAAACATTATGATTATCTAGGGCACAATATTACTTATGATTTGAAGGATGATAAAGACGTGGAAAAGTCATTGAAAAAGTGTTATGGAAGTTTTAATAGCATCTTAAGAAATGTTAGCTTAGTTAATCTAAATACCTTATCATTCCTATTTTATTGCTTATTGTAAACCAGATTACGGGCTTGCGTTGTGGAATCATAAAACTACTAATAGGAGCTGTATATTTAGAACATTTGAGGTGGCATATGCAAAGTCATTTAAAAGGATGACAAGATCACCACTGTACGCTAGCAATCATCAAGTTGCGGACACCTGTAATCAACTGTTATTACGTCACCATGTTGCTCTAACTCAGGCCCAATATTTAAATCAGATAATAAATTCTAAATGTTCTACAATAAACAATAATATATCAGCTTTAAAATCAGGTTATTTTTATCAGTTTACTGAAACATCGTTTAAGAAAGATTACGGTGTAGACATATCTAACCTTACTCTGGATATTATTAATGCTAGAATAGACTGGGTACAGAAACATGAAGAACGCCGATATCCTGTTATCTTATATGGATGATTCTTGCATAGGTCTTATATATTTCTTATTGTATCAGGTAATGTTGTTATATTCAAATTGTGTATATTTTAAGTTTAATGCGTTTCTCTAATGTATAATCACAGTTTACATCAATATTGTAATCTTTCTTACTTTTAGTGCAATTAAATATTAACAATTCTTACTTTCCTTTACTGAATGTATTACATTATGTACATTATGAATGTATTACATTATTGTGGTTATCTTTATGACCTCTATTCTGAATAACTTTTGACAATTATTGTGCTTTAGTTTGTGTTTACTGATGGTAACTAAAGCAAGTTTATCATACTGCTGCTCACTATATTTTTATTTAAGACTTAGCTATACTTTTTTAATTATTTCACTTACTTTGTGTCTTACATTTGCTCTTTTAAATAGCTTTAAGACATTTTGTCTTTTAGTGCCTTGTATATATTTGTCGGCATTTATTTATATTCATATCTCCCTTTAGCTCAAAATCCTGTAAGTCACATTGAAATGTATACATTGATTGTACAAAATTATATATTTTATTGTACTACGTTACTATGCGCTTATATACACTTTTTTTTTTTGTCTCGGTGTATGTATGCAACATAAGTCTTGATACATTTTCTCAATTTACTGGAAATATTATGATATTTTTGGTTATCCAGAATTACATTATTTCATAATAATTATTATTTAATAATTCTTTAGTTTTTGCTAAATATATTTTAAGTAGTATTATATAGGGCCTACTGTTATCAGTTTTGAGCCAGTTTACCCCAATGTATGCAATATGTATGTTTAATCATGTATATTGTGAAATAAAGCTGATTGATTGATTGATATATATTATATATATATACTGTATATATACAAAATAGTACAATAAAAAAATTGCTCGCCTGAAAAAGCGCTCGTGTGACACTGACTTAATGGGAGATTTTCACTTCAGATTTTGTTCTGGATCCTCTTCTCCCTCATGGTTAGCCCCATTTGTTTTTAGATTTCAAGACATTTGCTCAATCAGTTTGCCGATTGTACGCCCTTTCGTTCCATTTATGTCAATGTTGAGACCCTTTGTGCTATTTAGGTGATGATATTGAGGAGGTCCGTGCCAGAGGGGCCAACTCGCCACGAGTAGAGTTTTGAGTTATTGATGTTTAAAGTAGCGGAGGTAGTCACTCGTGTGTTGACTCTAACTCGGTTTGAGCGTGACTACTGAAGCACTATGTTTTCCTGGCAAGCGATAGCGTGCCTGTGATCTAGGTGGAACCGGCCTTCGGCCGTGACATTTTTCTACAAACAAATTTATTCATTTATCTCGAAGAAGGGTCGAACCATCTAAGGGGTATTATCATAAGCTTGATGGAAGTCTAGGGAGGAACATTATAAACCTCCCGTTAACACACAAAAGTTTTTATAGCCAAATATCTTTAATCAACACATTTTGTTTACATTGGTATCCGAACTAAACTGACGATGACATAATATGAAAAGTTTGCCATATAAGCTGCCAGACAAGTGTTGACGATAAATGTTGAGAGAACTAGTTGTCATGTGATAACCCGATGTTCCTTTTACTGTTGGCAATAACAAACGCTGGCGCGCGCTATCTGGTGCGTTTAACGGTTATTGAGAGTTAAATTCAATAACAAACGCTGGCGCTATCTGGTGCGTTTAACGGTTATTGAGAATTAAATTCGTTTTGTCATTTTCGAGTTACATATATTTTTAGTTTGCTGCCTAGACTATATAAATAAATATTTATTTATATAAATCAATACATAAGAAATAAGAAAATAACGCTCCCCAGATCCCCCTCAAGCTAGACAACGAACTCAGACCCCCTTTTTAAAAAGTATGTACACTCGGATACCATAGTCTCTAGCCCACTCGTAAGAATTTGTGGACTCCTTTTGTCAACTCTGCGTAAGCAGAGTTTGGTATCGCCCCGTCCGTATAGTGGGTACCACACAAAAAAAATGTCTGTCGTTGTCATCGTCGTCCGTCTGTCTCGGAACTCCTCCTAGACCGTTGGACGGATTTTCACCAAATTTCACACGAAGATTTGTTGCGTGAATGCGAACGTCAGTCAAAAAAGTGTTTTTGAATTTATGCAATAGTTATGATTTTAGGTCCAAAATATGGTTTTACCAAGCCCCCTACCCCCCCCCCCTCCCGGACCCCCCTCCTCCCATACCCCCCCCCCCCCCAGCAAAGATGGCGTTCTTAGTGTGTCGGGGCTCACACATTATGAACGCATTTGTTCTTGGGGCGAAATCATCTCGCTCCGTATTTGCTAGGTTAAGTTAGTTTAGTTGGCATTAGAAGTGATGGTAGTAATAGTGGGATTGATGGTGATAGTAGTGATTATGGTGATAATAGTAGTGATGATGGTTGTAGTTGTATTGATGATGATGACAGTAGTGATGATGATGACAGTAGTAGATATGATGGTGACAGTAGTAGATATGATGGTGACAGTACTAGTAGTAATGATGATGGTCATAATAGTAGTGATGATGGTGACCAGTAATGATGATAGTTGTAGTGATAATAATGACAGTAGTGATGATGGTAGTGATTATGGTGTGAGTATTAGTGATGATGGTGAGTAGTTGTGAGGATGGTGAACATTGTAGTGATGATGACAATAGTTGTGATGATGAAGATCATAGTAATGGTGATGATGGCAGTAGTAGTGATGATGGTGATAGTAGGATACATGATGGTAATACTTGTGACAGTAGTAATGATGATGGTTATAGTAGTAGTGATGATGTTAACAGTACTAATGACGATTGTAAGATGGTGGTGATGATAGTAATGATGGTTGATAGTTGTAGTATCAATGATTATAGTAGTGATTAAGATGGTAGTGACAATGGTGATAGTAGTAGTGATGATGGTGAGAGTAGTAGTAATGATTGTAATTGTAGTAGTGATGATCATAGTAATGGTGATGATGACAGTAGTCGTGATGATTGGCAGTTGTAGTGATGATGACAGTAGTAGTGATGATGGTATTAGTAGTGATGATGGTAACCCATCGCAGAGTTGGGTATGCCGTTTTGATTTTGGGCAAAACGGCACGTCTACTTTATTCATAAATTCGTTTCCAGAGATATACTTCCATAATTAGAAAAAGAAGAAGTCCACAAATATTTATGAGTGGGCTAGAGACTATGGCATCCGAGTGTACTGTACACCTACTGACAAATGTTCTTGATCTCTTGCTATATTCTTTATACAATTGTATCCATTTAGATTGATACTCAGATCAGTTCGGCTACATGTTAATAAATATGTAATATGTATTTACTAATATATAGCTAATTTGACCAGAACATAATCTAAATGGATATAATTGCATAAAGAAAATCAAAAAAAATCTAAATTGCAGGCTCGCTATCACTCACTAAACAAAACTCTTGAATGGAATGAAGTGCCATGTAATCGCTCAACAACTAAGATGAAACGTCTTAAATACCCCAACTAAAGGATTGAAATAGGGAGGGATCAAAAAGATCCGTGTAGCAACAAATGCGGTTAAGTTTATTTTCTTTTTCTTTTAGTTTGCTACCTAGACCTACTTCAAGCTTAAAATACAGTAGATGTGCAGTATTCGCTTTATAAATACTACTACTACTAATACTACTACTACTAATAATAATAATAATAATAATAAAACTGCATACCCAGCTCTGCAACCTAAACTTCTGAAATTAGTATTTAACCCCGTTGGTAACAACGCCTTTTCTCTCTGTCTCTCTCTCTCTCTATATATATATATATATATATATATATATGGTACAGTTTATATGCACCTTTAACCGTGGCTCGTGATTCTGATGGTATTTGTATTCAAAATGGCTTTTATATTATTAATTTAATGAGCAATATCAGTAAATTTTGTAAAATGTATATCAATAACTGATAAGAAAATAATTATATTGACCTAACTACATGACATTCACCTGTGACCTTGACCTATGACTACAATGCATTTTTACTTGAATAAGCATTTCAAAAATAGCAGATAGGCTTAACCCCTACAACACGGAAGGGCTCTTAAACGCCCATAAAAAAGCATAAAACAGGTACCCGGAAGGGCTCTTGAACACCCAGTGGTTGAAAGCCTGTGAGCTTCGTGTGCGAGGCGTCGGTCCGACGCATGTAAACAACAGCCGGCTGGACCGACGCCCCGCATCTCCGGCCACAAGAAGGAGAGCGTCGCTTGTTCGTGTGTGCCTGTATGTTGTTGTTAAATATCGAAAAGTAGTGTAAAGTGGCTGTTTTTGCCATAAAGTTATCTCCAATGAAATCATCATCACAACTCAACCAGTTGACTTAGAGAGCTCTACTTAACGCCATTCTACAGGTAAATAACACAGCTACGCTTGGGGATGAGCGGGAATGCGGGAAGCAGTCAGATTAACAAATATACGGTAGCCTAGCCTAGACATTTTTCGGCCAAAACACCCGGGTTTCGGGGAATATTTATGTAATGCGTAGCCGGGGCTGGAGGGTTAAAGAGAATCTATGATATATTTTAAATTCATGCAACATACAGTTATGAATCAGTCGTAAAATTTTAATAAATTGACCTTTGTCCTTAACTTTTTAGTAACAATTTATGTTTTATTTTTTGGACAATCGTTGCATTGACCAACCAAATTTACTTGCAAACTTTGGTGTTAATTCTGAAACAGTGTAGGAGGAGTTTAGGGGAAACTATTTTGACCTATGACCTTGACCTTTGACCTTAACTATAAAAATGTTTTAGGACATTTTGATAAACATATTATTTAACCCCCTGGACCCCAAGCGGTTTAAACACATTTTGTTTTACTCCAGGCTAAGCCATTTGTCAATATATTTGTTTTCCTGAAAACAGATGGGATGGGTTAGTAATGTAGGAAAAACAACATAAAACCGCTGCCCTAGGTCATTTGGGGGTCCTGCGGGGCGGGTGTGACGCTTCTGCATAGTAACCACGTGCGGGCATGCGCGCGCGTCGGCTGCCCAGCCGTTTAGAAACCGGCTGGTGGTAGCCGGCCGGCAGGCTTTCCCTTAGTATATATCCTACGACAATGTAACTAATGTCTGGGATATTCTTATGTTGTTTCACAGCTTGAAGCTGCCCTTATTCTTAACCAACGCATCTTAGTATATTTTATTCTCGATAGTTGATTGTTTCATTATAATATATAAGATGTAAGTCTAGTGAGAGCGGGAAGAGACGAGCGGGAGAGAGAAACCGGCTTGGGACGTTGCTTCGCGCGGAGAGACCAGCTTGGGACGAGCCTGAAGCGCTGCCACGTGTATTTGATTGCAACGTTAGGCTTAGTTTCGACTCACGCACAGGGTAGAGGATTTTGACCAGGCAACTGTGTTGAGTGTTGCCAAGCCTGGGATGTATTCTACATGCCTAGGGTGGGGTCCAGACAGATTGAAGACTCAGTGCTCACCTCATTGTCGTACCCTTCGGACCCCCTTGATATCTATCCCTCTCAACCCCACTTAGAAACGTTCTCTCTTACTTTGTATACCTTCTTTCCACTACTTCACCAATCTATTTAATTATCCCATCCCCTTGATAGACCTTATATCTATTATTGTATTAATGACGAGCTCTCAGATAACTAGATAGGATTTTGGGCCTTATGCAGGGATGTAATTGTTAATGAGACCTAGGAAGTTTTTTTTGTTGTCTCATATTTGGTGGTTTCATGCTTGCTAGTGTGTTCTTGTGTCAGGTTAGCAGGAGCTAGACCGGAGGGGAGGCTTTTTGCGATCCTTTAAGTAAAGTCTGCTGGTGCGAGTCCCGTGGACCCGCACAACTTTACTAGGATACCCGTGGGAGTCTGGGGGCATTTTCTTGTCTGTGTCCCTCTGTGTCTAGCGTTGTGTTGTGTGAGGGCCATTGCCTAGTCCACTCAGCACTGCGCTAGCACGTCTTGCTTTTGTTTTAGGGTCGCCAGGAGAGAGTCAGATACTTGCGATCTGAGTCTCTCAAGAGAGCACCCTTTCAATTAGAGTAATTTGGCGCACAGACCTGGGAACCTCCCTAGGCTAGAGCAGGTGGCTCAGCCCGGGTATCCGAAGCCTATATCCTTCCGGCTAGACCTCTGCCACCTGGCAGATTAACAGCTAGGGGTTATTATCTCTGTATGCTTGTTATTGTGCCACAGTTTACCGTTTTTGTGAGCATTGTGAGTCAGGGTGTGGCTTAGAGACTCTGTCCAAGCAGGCTTGCCTGACTAAGAGTGAGAAGCACACCTGTATGTGGTTATGTTGCGAGTTGCTACCTTTATTTAATTATACCTATGCCATTATACACTGTAGGTCCTATCACTAGTATTTATTCCTGCTTATGAGTTAAGAGTTCTCTAAATCCGTAACGTACTTTCTTTGCTAAGCATCAGATCCTACAGTAGCCGCATGCAGTTTAGAGACCCGCATCTTGTCTACTTGTACGATGTTTTGAGGACTGTTTGCTTTCACCTTCTTTCACGCAGGGGTGATTAGTTGTATTAATTAACGTAACGTTAAATGTACTTTCTTCTAGTTTGTTATTAAATTGTTTCTGCAATTTAATTCCGTTATCTATCTTTTCCTTGAAACTTTAACTCCCTCCGACATATTATGTTCCAATAAGTCCAAGGAGGCACTTGACAAGTATTTTGGGTCTTGAATTTGGCTCATGAGTGTTGTCGAAGCCTTACATTTTTCGCGATTTCCATCCACCAGAATGCTGTTTATTGTGATGTATCATATATCAATGGAAAGAGGAATATTTATAGTACATGATAAAATAAAATAAAATGTAAATAAATCGAAATATGAAAGTGTAAATGAGTCCGGAATACAATTATTTCCCATGCAATTGTCTTCACACCGTCCTAGCTCTAAATTGTGAGTGATGACCATATATTTTTTTTGCTCAAATAATAGTATTTTTTCTCCTCTTTCCAAATCTGAAAACAGAAATTGTTTACCTTCAATAGTTCTCAAGCAGTGACCGAAAAAAAAAAATATATGATTTTGATTTATATGGTTTATAACATTTTCAATTTATTTCGTTGCTACGAAGTGTATGGTTTTAAATTTAGACTGTATGAATACGGCAAATAATGCTGATGAGTATAAAACAAACTAGAAGTTCCTAGGACAAATACTTTTTGCGCTATGAATATTTGAAATGAAGAGCCAAAATGCGAATATTTACGCTTCACCCATCTCTGTTCCGGCGATGCTAGCCGGGTTCCGAGCTGTTCCCCACCTCGTGGTTGCGTTATTTGCTCGGATACGTATATAACTGTATATATCACCGGAATCGGAAAATTGTGCTCTTTCCAATGGTGAAAACCAAAATAATATAGCATAATTGGTTCGCGAGCTATGCACAATTGTTTCCATGCAGTGACCGAAAAAAAAAATCTGATTTTGATTGATATGGTTTATAACATTTTCGATTTATTTCGTTGCTACGAAGTGTATGGTTTTAAATTTAGGCTGAATGAATACGGCAAATAATGCTGATGAGTATAAAATAAACTAGAAGTTCCTAGGACAAATACTTTTTGCGCTATGAATATTTGAAATGAAGAGCCAAAATGCGAATATTTACGCTTCACCCGTCTCTGTTCCGGCGATGCTAGCCGGGTTCCGAGCTGTTCCCCACCTCGTGGTTGCGTTATTTGGTCGGATACGTATATAACTGTATATATCACCGGAATCGGAAAATTGTGCTCTTTCCAATGGTGAAAACAAAAATAATATAGAGTAATTGGTTCGTGAGCTATGCACAATTGTTTCCATGCATTGTTATTGTTATGAAAATATATGAGAATGTTTATACAGTTGTATATCTTTGCCACAATATACACCCTTTCCAACGAGAAGGGAAATGGCTCCTGGGTTGACACTGAAAAAACAAAATAAGAATGCCAGGTAATCTTCAGGTAATAAATTCAGAAATAATTCTATTGTACACGTAAATAAAATAAGTAATGTATATATATATATATATATATATAATATATATAGTATTATATACAGTATATATATATATATATATAATATATATAAATTATATATATACAAGGTGTCAAACAAAATATAAGAATGGTAAATGGTAATGGTAATGTATGTGTGTGGATATTTATATATATTATATATAGCATATATATATATATATATATATATATATACATATATATATATATATATATGGTGTCAAACCAGAGAAATATGTGCAAATTTCCAAGCCACCCAAAGAGGTACTGCACTGGACTCGTTATTTTTTTAGAGTGGTTTCCCCAGTAGGCCTATATCCACTGTAGTGCAAAATGTAGTAGAA
>CM064528.1:33598753-33616253 GCA_032716605.1 Paralithodes platypus | reverse complement strand
GAACATAAACAAGACAGTGAACTAATGCTTACTGTCCTGTGAACTCCAGTAATGCGATCTCTGTGGCTCAACCTGTTGTAATAAAGTAATTCACCATTGGATCATACTAGTATTTGGAGAAAAACATATACCGGTATAATAAGAACAATAATATACAAATAAATGAATGTCCTGGAATTCCTGTCTACGTTGTAAAGTCCTGGGCTGAAATATCTGTCTAATATTTGGAGGATTAATTATGATAGAGTATACTGATAATTTAGTTTTGACCATACAACTCGAACATTTGAGTTTCATCCGTCAATGGTCAGTGTTTCGCTTTTATCATGAGGAAGTGTTCAAGTATTCCTGACCACAACTATACCGCCGGTACCTCTGGGATTATAGACGGGCGGTTCTTGACCCTTACTATTAGTAGTCTACTCAGGGGGGGGGGGGGAGGGGGGGGGGTTATTAAAGGGGGCGCTAGTCTTCTTCTTTACTTTTTAAGGGGGGGTCACCGGCTTTTTTGTTCTTTCTCTCCTTTTCTCTCTTTCCCTGGCTTGTATCCATTCGGCCCCATTCAGCCAACTGTTTTAAGACGTTTATCCCCATCCAGGTGTCGATATCTTCCTGGCGAGCGATAACGAGCCAGCATTTTATGGAGAAATCCGGCTTCGCTGAAGACATTTTTCTATCGAAAAATGTACAAATGTAGCTTACTGTCAAAACAAAAAATATATATAAGCTGGCTCGCTCCCGCTCGCCGGGAAAATATTAACACCTGGATGGGGGTAAACGTCTTATAACAGTAAGCTGAATGGGGCCGAATGGATACAAGCCAAAACGAGAGGGAGAGAAAGAGAAAAAAAAGCAAGGTGGGCTCCCTTAAAGTATATTCAGCTTACCATATTGCTTTCAGAGGATTCAGCATATAAGCAAAACAATGTATGTCACTATTGATTGGTCTCTCATTTGCAACAAATGTTATTGGTTTGTCAAAACGCATTCTATTACTGCAGTATTAAGGTGACTTTGCATAATTCTAGATGCGTGACCGAAAATCTTAACCAATAGCTCTCAACCATTGCCAACGGAACCGATGGTGTTAGTTAGGTTCAGTTTGGCTGTGACTATAACTTGGTACTTGTTTGGTTGGCAATGGCTGATTGAAATGGTCTACCAATTGAGTTGCCCAAGAAACTCAAATATTCTTTCAAATCACAAAGGAAAACGAACTACAACAGCCTCACTAGTCGTAAGGATCCTGGACATTTATAAGTAGAATACACGGAAAAGAACCCCTAGGTAATCTGCTCTAAAGTACTTGATTTCACTGTCACATTAATAGATCATCTATATAATAGTATATACTAATGCATAATGAACCAACAATATTATTTAAAAAACACCTCTCTATTGACTCGGCAATAGTTTTTTTTTTTTTTTTTTTTTTAAGAGACAATGAACGGAGGAAGGAAAAACACAGATAAAACAAAAAGGTCCATGTGCCTAAAGGCATCCTCCATTCATAAAATGTTTGTAACAACTGGATTTAAACATTTGTAGATTGTAAGTTTGTGGAAAGCAATTCGAGGGAAGTGAATTCCAAAGAGTAGTAGCTCTGGGGATAAATGAATTCTGATAAGCAGAAGTTCTGCATTGTGGAGGAGAAAGTGTAAATTCATGGGCGCTCTCAGCTGCCCTAGTTCTACGGGGAAAGATGTGGAGAGGCGGCACAATTGAAGCAAGTTCCTCGGAACAATTGCTGTGAAAATATCTGTAGAATAATGCAAGGGATGCAACGTTTCTTCGTATGGATAATGTAGGAAGGTCCTGTGTGATTGCAGGGTTATTGATTAATCTAATAGCTTTATTTTGAATTATGTCCAACTGCCTCAATGCATAATTCGATAATTATCGAGTCCCCCATTGCAATATGAGCACCTGAAGATCTGGTTTCAGCGTCAGTGATCTGGATGTAGTTTGGGTGTTACTAGAGTGTCTTTATAGAGAGAGTTGCGACATATGGGGTCCAGGGAGTCTGAAAGAATATGGCGCCCGGGGAATTGAGTGCCTAATAGATGTAGATTGATGGATAGAGAAATGAAAAGAGGTATACATAGAATAACATTAGGTTTAAAATAGAAAGATTAAGTGCAAAATTAATAGTGTGTTATGGGATAAAGTGTGAGGTAGAAACAATATGGCATCCATAAGCCCAATCGACACTACCCTCTCATATTGAGTAGGGTACCCTAGGTGTTACTAAGGCACCCACACAAGGTCAGTTCGGCAAGGCAGCCTCAGCACTGCTAATGCTAGATTAAGGGGAAGTTTATTTATTTATTTATTTATTTTTACCCCATTCTCCCTCATGTTTAGCCCCGTTAGTTTTCAGTTTATAAGACGTCCACGGTTCACCCCATTAGTTTGGCGAAGTTATTACACCTTTCGGCAAATTACTTTGTCAATATTAAGACCTTTCCTGCCATTTAGGTGTCGATTTTTTCCTGGCGAGTGACAGCGAGCCTATAATTTAGGAGGGGGACATTATTCTACCGACAAATATACACATTTAGCTTGAAAGGGGATCTTGGGGATATTTTTTAAGTTTGATGGTGGCATAAGGAGCAAACTCAAATCAATATATTATATATATACTGTAAGTAGACCAATAAATAAACCGTTCCCCCCTTATCTTATAAACCGTTCCCCCCTTATCTTATAAACCGTTCCCCCCTTATCTTATATATACTGTAAGTAGACCAATAAATAAACCGTTCCCCCCTTATCTTATAAACCGTTCCCCCCTTATCTTATAAACCGTTCCCCCCTTATCTTATATATACTGTAAGTAGACCAATAAATAAACCGTTCCCCCCTTATCTTATAAACCGTTCCCCCCTTATTCCCTTATAAACCGTTCCCCCCTTATCTTAATCGTACTGTACGTAGACCAATACTAAATATATCGGATCGTTCCTCCCGTTTTCCCCCCCTTATCCTTCATAAACCGTTCCCCCCTTATCTTTATATAACTGTAAGTAGACCAATAAATAAACCGTTCCCCCCTTATCTTATAAACCGTTCCCCCCCTATCTTATAAACCGTTCCCCCCTTATCTTATATATACTGTAAGTAGACCAATAAATAAACCGTTCCCCCCTTATCTTATAAACCGTTCCCCCCTTATCTTATATATACTGTAAGGAGACCAATAAATAAACCGTTCCCCCCCTTATCTTATAAACCGTTCCCCCCTTATCTTATAAACCGTTCCCCCCTTATCTTATATATACTGTAAGTAGACCAATAAATAAACCGTTCCCCCCTTATCTTATAAACCGTTCCCCCCTTATCTTATATATACTGTAAGTAGACCAATAAATAAACCGTTCCCCCCTTATCTTATTTCTTAATTTGTTTGTCTTTATCTTATTTTGGCGATCATTGGACGATACAATTCTATTTATGAAGGACAAGTGTGAATCAAAGAGTTAATTGATATGTAGAGGTCCTTTCAGAGTTGAGTATAATGTTGAAATATTACCAACCATACAAAGAAAATAACTCTATCGTATTGAATGACTAAAGGGGTGTGTTTGTCTTGCAAGTTTCAGGCTATACGGAAGTTGGAGCCATAAACATCGATATTTAGCAGAAATATAAACGTTATATGAACTTGTAAGGGATATAAAGATTGCTAAATTTGCTTTCATGTATTAATACATACAATACAATTTTTTTTTACTGACAATTGTGCTAAATATAAATGCAAAAATTCTAATTTCCTTATACACCGAAACTCGAAAATTGACAGTTAGGGTATGCATATAAAGGTATCCCATTAATACACTCTCAAACTAACTTGCACAATTAACTTGGATAATTTAAATCATAATGGGTCCACGTACTTATACCAGTGACTGTACATTGCTCAGCCTCACAAGACAAAACTATAGGTGTGTGATAGTCAAGGGTGGAAGAACTATAGGTGTGTGATAGTCAAGGGTGGAAGAACTATAGGTGTGTGATAGTCAAGGGTGGAAGAACTATAGGTGTGTGATAGTCAAGGGTGGAAGAACTATAGGTGTGTGGTAGTCAAGGGTAGAAGAACTATAGGTGTGTGATAGTCAAGGGTGGAAGAACTATAGGTGTGTGGTAGTCAAGGGTAGAAGAACTATAGGTGTGTGATAGTCAAGGGTGGAAGAACTATAGGTGTGTGGTAGTCAAGGGTAGAAGAACTATAGGTGTGTGATAGTCAAGGGTGGAAGAACTATAGGTGTGTGGTAGTCAAGGGTAGAAGAACTATAGGTGTGTGATAGTCAAGGGTGGAAGAACTATAGGTGTGTGGTAGTCAAGGGTAGAAGAACTATAGGTGTGTGATAGTCAAGGGTGGAAGAACTATAGGTGTGTGGTAGTCAAGGGTAGAAGAACTATAGGTGTGTGATAGTCAAGGGTGGAAGAACTATAGGTGTGTGGTAGTCAAGGGTAGAAGAACTATAGGTGTGTGATAGTCAAGGGTGGAAGAACTATAGGTGTGTGGTAGTCAAGGGTGGAAGAACTATAGGTGTGTGGTAGTCAAGGGTGGAAGAACTATAGGTGTGTGATAGTCAAGGGTGGAAGAACTATAGGTGTGTGGTAGTCAAGGGTGGAAGAACTATAGGTGTGTGGTAGTCAAGGGTGGAAGAACTATAGGTGTGTGGTAGTCAAGGGTGGAAGAACTATAGGTGTGTGGTAGTCAAGGGTGGAAGAACTATAGGTGTGTGATAGTCAAGGGTGGAAGAACTATAGGTGTGTGATAGTCAAGGGTGGAAGAACTATAGGTGTGTGGTAGTCAAGGGTGGAAGAACTATAGGTGTGTGATAGTCAAGGGTGGAAGAACTATAGGTGTGTGGTAGTCAAGGGTGGAAGAACAAGTCTGACTATAGTCCTACAGACCCAAACAGGCGGTTATGGGCGCGGTCACCTACCCTTACACTGGTGCCACCTGTCCACTTGACCCTTTGCGTACGACAACCTTTCCAAATTACTCTCGCTACCTCCCTCCCCCCCCCCCCCCCCCCCCGTTCAAGGTCAATGTAGGGAGACCGGCTCTCTCTATATATACTGTATGTGCAAGACTGTGTAGCCCACATGAATGCATAGATTATTATTGCTATAATAAATTATATTACTATTTATCTCTCTCTCTCACTCACCCTACACACCTCCCCCCCCCCCCCCACCCCACCACTCCCCCCCCCCCACACCCACACACACCACACCACTCTACCCCCCTCCCCCCCCCCCCCCCCCCCATATTACCATTTTATATTTTTACTTTTTTTCCACACCACCCAAGAGGTAAAAGTTTCTGCGCAATTTGTTTTAAGAGGTTTCCCCTCTGTACCATCTGTACCATCTGTTTTGTCTGACTATGCAAGTGGTGGGGCGATTTGGAGCGGCTTCCATTGTGGATGGTGTCAAAGTCAGGAATGAAATGAAGTGAGAGTATAAATTTCGTGCGCCTGGCACCGCGCCATCACGTGAAATTTGTGATGAGTTTTTTTGGCCGACGTCTGACAACGTTGCGGTAGCCATGGTGCCAAGCTGTATACAATGTCAATTGAATTTACTAATAAGATAATTAATTATAAAAACAATAAAGCTTTTTTGTACCTGTAGAAATAGCCTGAGCATTTAAACCGACTTAAGGTACTTAATACCGAAAATAATATATTTTCGTTGTTTGGGATTATACATGTGGCACCAATGTAAAGGGAGTAACCGCGGGTAGGACCGCCTGTTAAGATCTGTTTGACTTTAGTGACGGCGACGCGGTAGAGAGATATAGTAACCTCTTGAGGATTATGACGCGTTATACCAGTTTATTTTGGCTATCAGCACACGACTGTATTAATTTTAGGAAGGGTATATGGAAGCCAGGGGTTTAATTTAGATACCGGTAGTCTTTACAGTTTTAACTCCCATGGATCTTTATACAGTATAGCATTATATATTCGTCAAACGAAAACCTGAATAACGTAAACAAATGTGTCAATCCTCAATAGGTTAAATATACTGTAAGTACTAACATGTAACCCTTACAGTAGTATGGCATTAATTTCTTTCAAAACTGCCTTATAGTTTACGATTCAGTTAGGGGACTAGAAGAGGGTTTTGGGGTAAAGGATTTAAGTTAGAAATGTCACAGTAATATAGTTAATATAAAAGGAATAAAGTAGGATTAGCATAAGTTACTAGCACAACAAAACATATTCGAATTGGATAAGTTTACCCTTATCTAACTATATTATTAAATAACTAGTTAAACAATCGTTGTAATTTTGTAGGGTATTTCTTTGACTGCGTGATCAAGATAATCTATTGATTATGTCTACAGTATGACTAAAGATCCCCCTGTCTAATAAAATAATATGAATCTGAATCTGAATCTGTATGGCTGTATGTTTTGGGTGCTGGGGTCTGGTGACTGGGTCACGACGGTGAGGGTCCCTCTAGGATGTTTAAGGAGGGATTAACACGGTCGGGGCTCAGTTGGGGGTCTTGTGGGACAGCATGCGTGTTTAAAAACAAAAAACAATCTGATCAAGGTCTATAACGGGGACTCATGTATTTTAGATATGTCTTTATTATAATACTGTATATACTAAACTTAGGTAGTGTTAAACATTATCTTCAATATCAATGTATTACTCATCTAACTATATATGTAATGACATAGTTTAAGCTAGAAATAGGGTGAAGATTGCGTATGCACCTTCGCCCTTTTGAGATAATGTAACTAAGATACTTGTGTAGCATTTTTACTTTTCTCAATAAAACAATCAAATCAAATCAAATACAACCCCCCTCCCTCTCTCCCATAACCACACACCCTACTAAATATTATATTACTATCGGCATGTAAACTTCTCCACTGGTCATATTGCGCTAACTATCCCCTCAATAACCATTATTGTAATAAGAATTTGAACCATGTCACTCATGTTTGTAAACTATTTGTATTACTATAATTCCATTATAACCTCGGTAGTTGGTAATATTAGTCACATTATGTATGTGACTCTTGTATTCAGCTAACTATGACCTCAATAACCGTTGCTGTAATGAAGAATGTGAAGTGTCCCTCATATGATTGTAATATATTTGTCGTATTTTATTGCATAATAATTTATGTAGTTCGAAATATTAAGTCACATCATGTATGTAATAATTGTATTCAGCTAACTATGATCTCAATAACCATTGATGTAAGAAAACATGAATGGTCTCCTCATATGATTGCATTAGTTTTGTAGTGCTATTATTTACCTGTCACTTAATAATTCAGTCACATTTTTTTTTTCATGAGCACGTATATACAGCACATGTGGCAATCAAATGAGGAAACTATAATAACACCAGACGACGATACTGTTGTTGCAGTAGAATAATGGCTTTTTGAGCAGTATATATTGCCTTACCAGTGGTTGTCCCCTTATTATTATTATTATTTTATTATTATTATTGAAATACCACAGGAACGAAAATTCCTGGGAGCGAAACTTCCACCCCCAACGAGATCCCTCTCTTTCTACCACCTCCCTCCACATGTTACACGTCTCGTTAATCACAGTCTTCTAATATACAAATCACATTTCCTTCCCCCTGACATTCTTGAAATACCCACTAAGTATATTCAATTAGATACCAACCATGCAGACTATAATACGTTCGTTGTGCATAGGTACGAGGCGATCTCAAGACACCTTAGCTCCCAGTGCACAACGAACCGGATCATGATTATGTCCGCCTGTATTAAATTATGTATTATGTTGATTTATACCATTGCCTATTTTTTAATAATTGTATTCAGCTAACTATGATCTCAATAACCATTGATGTAATGAAAATATGAATAGTCTCCTCATACGATTGCACTAGTTCTGTAGTGCTATTATTTACAACCTGTCAATTAATAATTCAGTCACTACAAGCTTGCTTGCTTTTTTTTTTTTAAATGAGATTCGTATATACAGACCATGTGACAATTAAATGAGGAAACTATAATAACACATCTGAATAATGCCAACCTGACTTATAAACACAAATATGAATGTAACCAGACGACGATGCTGTTGTTTCAGTGGAATAATGGCTCTTTGAGCAGTATGTATCGCCTTACCAGTGGTTGTCCCCTCACAGGATGGGGGGTGCTGCTCAATAAACTCGCCCCTCGGGGCAAAATCAAAATCAAATCTCTCTCTCACACACTCACTCTCACTCACTCACTCTCACTCTCTCTTTCTCTCTCTCTCTCTCTCTCTCTCTCTCTCTCGCTCTCTCAAAATTAGCACATAAAATCATACACAAACGCAATGGAGGCTAGACACTGAACGCTCTACAATAACCCTTAATCAAACAGGCTAACATGTTACGATGATATGATACCAATGATAACACCTTTTATGGCAGCCCATGATGAACGGTACAGCCAAACTCTACTCCCCGAGCCCCGTCATCACTGCACAATCACAAGTTCACACCACATTAAAGGAATGATCGAATTCAATGACCAGCTTTTATGATAAGGATTCCGAAATTCACACGGTACGCACTAGGCAGCCATCAGAACCGCTAGTGAGGCACAGCAAGATGTATAACACACACGCACACAACACACACACACACACACACACACACACACACACACACACACACACACACACACACACACACACACACACACACACACACACACACACACACACACACACACACACACACCTAAAACAGTAGTCAGAAGTACTGCAAAAACTTGGAATTTCCTGAGGCCGATCCAGTCTAGTATCTTATTGGAATCAGGGTAGACAAGAATTTTTGTATATAAAGAATTATGGTGATGTTAAGCAATATGCTTACATAATATTACATATGCCACCATCAAATAATCAGTTAGTATCTGGGAGATGAATAAAACTATGCTTATGATTTATTTCCAAGCAATGTTGATCGTTGAATCTTATAGATTGTTCTAATGTTTTTCATTCATCCAAGGATGGGTTTCTAATGTTAAATTGATTAGGGAAAAGTGTGGTTTACGAAATGTATTGTTTTTGTCGATAGAGTGAAGATTCAAGAAAGGATGTATTCAAGTGCACTATTCACATTGCAATTAACATTAAACATACGAAGGTTGAAGTCTACAATATTATAGGTGTGGATTATTATATGGGTATTCGTATAAGTATAGACAACTCGATACTCAATAACAACTTTGCAGATTATGTATTTATAAATACATAAACGAGCAACATGTTAAAATAATAATAATCAGTGCAATAATATTATATATAAATTAATACATAAACCTTCATAAGGATTTACTGATATTCGGCTATCGTTTGGAATTGTATTGCACTTGTAATATTTTATCCCACTTCAGTCTTTCCTACAGTGGTTTTCATTGGGAATTCCCATACCCTTACAGCATGTCAGGGAAAACCAACAGGATCCGCGCCACCTCTTCCAGTACACACTTGTATCTATTGCCAGACTATTTAATTCGTTATTCTATTTCTGTTTGTGACTTTGAATCATAGGAATAAAAATGAATCTACTCAAATCACTGGTGGCAATGTAATGGGATCAGATTCGTACTATCCAAACCGAATATTTTCTTGATCATTTTAGTAACATACAAACAGTATTCTAAGGAGCACTTAGCATAGATGCTAAATGTCTTGTCGACAACAGCATTAGACTCCGTAGACTAAGTTCGGCCGTCTAATGATCAAGTTATCAATATATATATATATATATATATATATATATATATATATATATATATATATATATATATATATATATATATATATATATATTAGTTTCTTCCCTAGAACTTTACCCCTAAGACCACCTTTCGAGATTGATTTGTACATTTTTCGGTAGAAAAATATCCCGGCCGAAAACCTGTTCCTGCTAAGTTACAAGCTCCCTATTGCTCTCCAGGAAGAAATCGACACCTAAATGGTACGAAAGGTTTTAATATTGACAAATAAATGGGGATTAAGGTCTTAAAACTGCCAAAGTAATGGGACGAACCTCTTAAAACTCAAAACTAAGGGGGCTAAACACTAGGGAGAAGGAGGTGCAGAAAAAAAAACTTAATTGAAAATCTCCCTTTAACATTGTTTCCTACCAGGAACATTTGACAACATCCAAATTTGATTTGCCTCAGGATGATTGACTTATGATTAGTATTTTTTTTTTTCAGAGTAATAATTGATGCAGAATTAATTGTATATATGAAAGAAACCATTAGTTTATCAATACTACATTTAAGCCAGACATATTGGTGATAGAGTGAATGTAATTATCAAAATAAAATCATTCATTTGGACACGAATCGCTACTCCAAATTGTTTTACCACTCGCGTCCATTCACTCCTCTATCATACATATTTAAATTATAAGTTAAAGTTGAGGGGGATAGAGAACTTGGGGGAAGTGCGATCGTGATAAGCCTTTCAAGATACTAGTACTTATTTCCTTTCTGGTTTCCGGCTATTAGTAGACGATGTTATTTAGAGTAGGAAGGGCATACGGAAGTTGACCATTGAAATGGTCTTTACCCTTTCAATTCCCACAAATCTTTCCTGAGCTTAATAAAAGCCAGAATAAACTGTCAAAATACGTCATAATATTGAAAGGGTTAAGGGGAGATTGTTTGTTTTTCTGGTTTCCCTTTTTCCTCATGTTCAGCCCCATTCGTTTTCAGATTATAAGACGTTCGGCCCATTAGTTTGGCGATTTTAAAACCTTTCGCTCTATTTCTGTGTCAATATTTAGATTTGTCGTGTCATTTAGATGTCTATGTTTTCCTGGCGAGCGATAGCGAGGTTGTAATTTAAGAGGAACCGGCCCTTGGCCTCGACATTTTTCAATCGAACAATATACAAATTTATCTTGAAGAAGGGTCTTGGGCGGATATTTGTTTTAAGCTTGATGGAGGTTTAGGCAGTAAACTAAGACAAAAATAAAAATATACATAAGTGAGCAAATAAATACGCCCATCTACCCTAAATATACATAAGTGAGCAAATAAATACGCCCATCTACCCTAAATATACATAAGTGAGCAAATAAATACGCCCATCTACCCTAAATATACATAAGTGAGCAAATAAATACGCCCATCTACCCTAAATATACATAAGTGAGCAAATAAATACGCCCATCTACCCTAAATATACATAAGTGAGCAAATAAATACGCCCATCTACCCTAAATATACATAAGTGAGCAAATAAATACGCCCATCTACCCTAAATATACATAAGTGAGCAAATAAATACGCCCATCTACCCTAAATATGAATACCACGTTTCAGGACTGTTGCATCCTCATACTTGTCGTAGGTTAGTCCTTCGGAGAATCTTGAAAGCTACATAGTGATTAGAAGTAATTCTTAAACTAGTATCAACACTGAAATAATACCTTCTGGTGGGAGATTGTGGACCTCCTTCTCTCTCATGTTTAGTTCCATTTATTTTGAAATTTTAAGACGTTCGGCCCAATAGTTTTGAATTTTAAGACCTTTCCCCCATTTTTGTGTCAATTTTAAGACCTTTTGTGCCATTTGAGTGTCGATTTTCCTTCCTAGCAAATGAATAATGAATAAATAGCAAGCCTGCGATTTAGGAAAAGGCCGGGACATTTTTTCTACTGAAAAATGTACAAATTTATTACAGAGAAGCTGTCTTGGGGTAATATTTAAGCTTAATGAAGGTCTAGGGAGCAAGATTTTGTTTGTTATATACTGTATATATATACAGTATATATGTATTTATATATACAATATATATATATATATATATATATATATATATATAATATATATATATATATATATATTATATATATATATATATATATATATATATATATATATATATATATATATGTATATATTACAAATATTTATAATAATAATAATAATAAAAATAATAATTTAAAGATACAGTACATACAGTATACTGTATGTACTTATAGACATCCTCCGTTCGTAATATGTTTGTAACAATTGTACTTAAACTGTTGTGGGCTGTAAAGTTTCGTAAATAACAATAACATACACTAAATTATACCCAATAAATATAAAAGCCTACTCTTAGAAAGGAGTCCGAAAAGGTGACACAATGAATGAAAATATTATTAAAGGAGGAGCACTTTATTGACAACGTTATATGCTATCTATGAACCGTTGTCAATAAAATGCTCCTACTCAAATGGTGTTTAAATACCTTCTTTAAATTATATCACGAACGAAAGCTCCAGATTCCTTTCATTCTATCCAACTAGAACGTCTTTTCGTTTCAATAGAGGCAAATAGAAGCAAATATTTTTCCTTTGGCGTATCATAACTTCCTCTTAAATTAACTGTTAAAACAAAAATGTGATAAATCTAATTCTAAACTGATTTATCATTTTGCAATAACAAGAACACGAAGGGCAGTTGCAAATGCCATTAACAAACATTCTCTCAACTCGTTATAACTTCCTCTCTTACAGAGTTTGAAATATAATTGGGATTATGATGCATTTTGGTAGTTTATTCTGGCTATCATTAGACGTCAATATTGAGATTAGGAAGGGTATATGGAATTCAGAGGCTTAATTGAGACAGTAATTACCCTTTTAATTCCCACAGATCCTTCCCAGGCTGTCTAAAATCGCCTAATGATAGCCAGAATATGCTGTCAGAATGCATCATAATACTCAAGGGATTAAAATGTAATATCATACCCGTAATAATCTTCACCAATTTCTTACTTTGTACTAATAGGAACACAAGTGGTAACTCTAATAGGAACACAAGTGGTAACTCTAATAGGAACACAAGTGGTAACTCTAACTTCCTTTAATTCCCTCCAACTGTCGGTAAGTTACACTTCCGCTCTCCCACCAGCCCTCCGCCACCCCCGTTACTTTTTAATGATCTGTAAACTCGGCTGTCATCCTCCCGCGGCCCCTCCATATAATGACCATTAGTGACAAGAGGGTTATAAAGGCTTTATTGGAGGTATCGTACGTAAAGCTAAGCCATATGGAAAGCAACCCCAACTTTCTTTATGTATCCGCCATGTGTGTATCTTGTATATAAACTAGCTTATATACATACATTACAATACTGTACAGTAATTCATAAGGCCAGCCCAACTTAATCATCTTTACATAGGCAATAAAACAAAACTCCTTCTTCTGGATTAATATAATTCTGGTTATCAAGAAGGTTTTAGATTATGTTCTTAATCAGTTCTAATGATCATAGCTAATATATGAACCACTGCAAAATTGAGATTTACATATTTAATTCATATACCGGTAAGTTCATTATTGTTTCGAAGATAGACATTTAAGCATCTCTAACTATTCAATACCATTCACATTTGGATAAAGTTTAGGATATAGGTAACCTACACTGTATTTACTTTTAGCAGTGGATAAATAGTACTTGATTAAGTTATATTATAAGTATCTCGTATTTCCTGATCAATACCAAGGAAACGTAAATAAACCCATGCAAGGCAGATAAAGCACTGCAAAAAGGTACACAACATGGCGACCATGGAGGAAGGAAATGACATAACGCTAATAATACAAGGTCCTGTGTAACAGCTGGAATCGTGAGCAGATTACGGGGGTCACCGGCTTTTTTTTTATCTTTCTTTCCTTTTCTCTCTTTCTCTGGCTTGTATCCATTCGGCCCCATTCAGCCAACTGTTTTAAGACGTGTATCCACATCCAGGTGTCGATTTCTTCCTGGTGAGTGATAGCGAGCCAGCATTGTCTGGAGAAATCCGGCTTCGCCGGAGAAATTTTTCTATCGAAAAATGTACAAATTTAGCTTGCTGTCAAAACAAAAATATACACACTGTATATATGCTGGCTCGCTTTCGCTCGCCAGGAAAATATTGACACCTGGATGAGGGTAAACGTCTTAAAACAGTAGGCTGAATGGGGCCGAATGGATACAAGCCAAAGAGAGAGGGAGAGAAAGAGAAAAAAGTGAGGTTGGCTCCCTTAAGGAACTAACTGAATCATTAGCAGTGTCACAAGGTACACAACACGAATCTGCTTTGTGATTGTTGTTTACGGTCACTGATTACTTTAGGAGAACGCTTATTCATATCCAATGTGATACTTGGGTCCGGTTACCTTTGATCGTTTTAAGCAATCTTCATTGTTGATCAGAGCTTATCAATTTTCTTCCCAGTACAGAACACAATTGATAGAGTAATGTTACGTTTATATGGCTACGGTATCCTAACTGATTTTGGGTATACAAATGGAAAGTTCATCTCTCGTAAAACACATAAACACAATGATGTATGAATGCAGTGATGCAGTGAAACTAATATATAGTTTACCGGTACTGAAAGCCAGACAGCCTCCATCTAATACTCTTCTACTTTTATCATCGTTTCCCCTCTATTTCTCTCGAATTCTTACAGACTTCTTACCTCTCCAACCTGTCTATCCCTCAACTTATTGTACAATTTTAGCATCATTGTATAAAACATTACCTCCACCAACGAAGTTGGACGGAGGTTATGCTTTCGTTTCCTTTTGTTTGTTTGTAAAGAATATATCTTACAAAATTATGAACTGATTTTCAAGAAATTTTGTGGAGAGATAGGATATACACCAATAAAGAAGTGATTCAATTTAGGAGGTTATTTGTGGAGCACTAACCTCCGCCAGCGTAAGCGGCTCACAAAATTATGAACCGATGTTCACGAAATTGGTGGGTAGCTAAGATATGCACCAAGGAAGAGATGGTTCCATTTATGAGATGCTCAGTATAGCATATACCTCCGACAGCGTAGGCAGAGGTATGAGCTCTCCTAAGTGACCCTCTAGTAAAATAATTGACACTATCTGTTCCGACGACTTGTGGGTTATGATATTCATTTAATTATATATGAGGATTTTGCTTGCTTTTTGTCATTTTCGAGCACTGTATTTTAGTTTGTGTCCTCGGTTAACAAAAAAGCCTTTCCAGATTTCCTTCAAACTAAAAAAATTGGCTAACCAAGCCCCTTTAAGACAAATGTGTACACTCTTCAATAGAAAACATGTCCCGGCTGAAGGCTGATTTCTTCTAAGTTACAGGTTCGCGATCGCTCACCCAGAATAAATATCGACACCTGAATGGAGTAAAGCATCTCATTATCGCCAAATAATGGGTTTGAACATCTTAAATAGTCCAGACTAAAGGAACGAAACATGAGAGGTCCAAAAATCTTCCCCTTGGACCATATGGGGTTAAGTTATGTACAACAGGATACTTAGAATCTCTGTGATAATATAAACACACAATTTTAACTCCAGTGGTTACAAATCTCTATTATAATCAAAGCCACTGAAACTACATAATTCATAAAGGTCTTTCATGAGATGAATTAATTTGTTTAATGGTAACCAAGATAAAGGAAATATATATAATTCAAGTAGTAAATTATCACACACGTCCATTAAGCATGACCTAGAGTAGCTGTTAACCAATTGAACACTTGCGAATTTCAAGCTATAAGGAAGAACAGAAATGCAATAATAATGTAGATTAATTTGGCATTATGAGTATATAAATGTACTACGACCGTATTTTGATTGATAACTTTCCTAGATATCATTGTCTATATCCTTCTTATAGCCTGAAACTCGTAAGTGGTCAAGTGCTATTTGTGTTCGGTAAACCTACTGTATTACCTCCTCCACACACACACACACACACACACACACACACACACAATGTAGTATAGATGCACACAAACATTCACAACAGCACGAAAGTACACAATCACTCCAACATACAAACACAACCTCACACGTGCCTTCCCCCACAACACACACACACACACACACACACACACACACACACACACACACACACACTTGCATTGTACTGTACATACAGTCCACGAACGTATATTATGGCAATACAAGATAGCACAAATGCCTATTCTAAATGTCCATAGGAAAAATAAAGCCTAATAATAGTTATTATTTATGTAAGTAAGAAGGGCTCTCACAATCATCATATCATTCATTAACTAATAGACAAATCATCATATCATTCATTAACTAATAGACAAATCATCATATGATTCATTAACTAACAGACAAATCATCATATCATTCATTAACTAATAGCCAAATCATCATATCATTCATTAACTAATAGACAAATCATCATATCATTCATTAACTAACAGACAAATCATCATATCATTAATTAACTAATAGACAAATCATCATATCATTCATTAACTAATAGCCAAATCATCATATCATTCATTAACTAACAGACAAATCATCATATCATTCATTAACTAATAGCCAAATCATCATATCATTCATTAACTAATAGACAAATCATCATATCATTCATTAACTAATAGCCAAATCATCATATCATTCATTAACTAATAGACAAATCATCATATCATTCATTAACTAATAGATAAATCATCATATCATTCATTAACTAACAGACAAATCATCATATCATTCATTAACTAATAGCCAAATCATCATATCATTCATTAACTAACAAACAAATCATCATATCATTCATTAACTAATAGCCAAATCATCATATCATTCATTAACTAATAGACAAATCATCATATCATTCATTAACTAATAGACAAATCATCATATCATTCATTAACTAATAGCCAAATCATCATATCATTCATTAACTAATAGACAAATCATCATATCATTCATTAGATAGGTGTGGTGGAGTGGTCTTGCCACTGGCCTGGTAATCCAAAGGTCCCGGGTTCAATTCCCGATGTATCAATGGGAAGATATTATTGGGATGGAATTTGTGCTGTACCTAGTATCAGTGCATTACCACAAGCCCACCGAAACGTCAATAAAATACCCTCATTGTTCCCTGATTAAATAGCACTGTATGAATATTCCCATATTCAAAATATGCTATAGGGGTGCAATGCCTGGTGAGTTATCTGCTCAACAGGTGGCGTTGTGTGTGTGTAAGTGTGAGAGTCCGAGTGTAGGGGTCGTTTCGGGCCATGAGTGAGCACCGTGCCTCATGTGAAGGCAAGATGGCAGGTGCTCGTTGTACTCTACGTGCTTCACATGTCTCACTCCCTAGACTGGAACAAGACCTCACGGGCTTCACTGCTCATTGTAAAGCGGTGAATGTTAAGGCTCTCAGCCTATGCCCGAGAGGAAGTAAAGTTGGAATATAGAAAAAAAAAGAAAAAAAAGAAAAAAAAAAAAATCTGACGAAATTGAATTGAAGTAGATATAATGATCATCGTCATTTACAAATGGTGTGTATAATCTTGTTTGTTTATTTATGTTTGTTGTTGTTGCTATCTATTGAAGCTGCGGGGTAATAATAACCCTTCGGTTTCAGAGTTTCTTACATCATAACCAGACCATACAAAAACAGATGCAGGTAGAACAGTTCAAGTTATTGAAGCTGACACTA
>CM064528.1:33518753-33593753 GCA_032716605.1 Paralithodes platypus | reverse complement strand
CCAATATCAAACATACGTAATCAAATACGTTAGTACCATCTAGATTCAGTAATGTTCGCTTGTAATACAGCTATAGAAATTCTACTCGTAATCATAATACAAGAATTACATAAATATAATATTCAACAATGTTCGTATCTAGAACATATAAGGAAACAATAACTTAAACGAAGTTTGATTCCAATCTGGAGAAGGGGTATTCTACATTACATATACTAAACAAGTTAGTCATTAGATCAACTTAATGCAAATATGAAGTACCCATTTCCTTAAAACCATTCATTATTATTTTTTCTCTCTCTCTCTCTCTCTCTCTCTCTCTCTCTCTCTCTCTCTCTCTCTCTCTCTCTCTCTCTCTCTCTCTCTCTCTCTCTCTCCGTGACTACAGTAGGAGTAGTCACAGTTCCCAGACAATTTGAAGAAATCTATAGCCGGGAGTGGTTCAACCATGACAAAATATAATAATACCGTGTGTACTGTATGTACCTGAGAGAGAGAGCCAGAGAGAGAGAGAGAGAGAGAGAGAGAGAGAGAGAGAGAGAGAGAGAGAGAGAGAGAGAGAGAGAGAGAGAGAGAGAGTGAGAGAGAGAGAGCGAACGAGAGATGTATGGATGCGAAGTGAATGCGTATCATACTTAAATTTATAATCAAATGAATTAATCGGCTTAGGGTGCATTAAAATAATAAATACAAACATATAAATAATTACATGAAGCATTTTGAGCAAGCATTAAATGTAGGTGGTTTCCTTTGTCAATAGTGGAGCTACTTTAGACCCCCCATAACAGTATATCCGCCAGATGCTTCATAAAGTAGGCTACTCTGATAATGTAGGTGGTTTCCTTTGTCAATAGTGGAGCTACTTTAGACCCCCCATAACAGTATATCCGCCAGATGCTTCGTAAAGAAGGCTACTCTGATAATCGTCTCCATCATTGTTATATTTTCCTGCAGACGACCACAGCTGGTGGGTCAGCCAACGGGGCCTGTCCAAAAACCAATCTGGGGGAGGTAGCCCATGATTGATAGATCTCTATGTCACGCCTCGCACCACCCACCTGGAGGAGAGGGCCAAACTACTACTGAAGGAGAGAGAGAGAGAGTACGAGTGTGTGAGAGTGAGTGATGTGCGAGAGACGGGGGAGAGGATTGGCTGTTTCTGATGAAGGATAGCAATGATTATCTCTCTCTCTCTCTCTCTCTCTCTCTCTCTCTCTCTATATATATATATATATATATATATATATAATATATATATATATATATATATATATATATATATATATATATATACATATATCCGGTTTATATATATATATTATATAATATATCTATAATATATATATATATATATATATATACATATACAGTATATAGCAAATCTCGGTAGGAAAATTGAAACAATGGAACACTAAGCTTTCGTCTATTCTCTCAAGACATGTTCAGGGTGATATATACTGTATATATATATATATACATATATATATATATATATATACAAAGAGAGAGAGATAGAGAGAGAGATGGTGTATACGAGAGGCTACTATTGCTGAGGGAGTGATGGTAGGTGTGTGACAGGAGAGATATGATCGACTACAAGCTAGAGGTTACATCTCAGTGATATACCAGTCACATATATTTAAGCCACGGGGTTCTAGTTCTCATCAAGTTATCATAACGTAAACATACAAATATAATATATATTTTTGGATATAGCTCCATTTCCCTTAACACTATATCTGATCCGACCTCTTGTGGGATATGATGATAGTTTGCTTAATTATTATTACCTGCCTTTTCCATTATCGAGCAATGTATTATAGTTTGTCCCCTAGGCTAACAACAACGCGTTTCCAAACTTCCTTTAAGCTAGAAATGGCCGCCCACTCATACATCCTTCAACTTGTATTTTGTAAAAAAATCGATAGAATAATGTCCCGGCCGAAGGCCGATTTCTTCTAAGTTACAGTCTCGCTCCTCAAAAATCGACACCTGAATGTATTAAAGCGTAATTTTATCGCCAACATAATGGAGTAAAACGTCTTAAAATCTCCAAAATAATGGAGCGAAACAAAGAAAGCCCAATACGACCACCCTCGGACCATGCAACTTCAGTAGTAGCAGTTGATTATAATCATTCGGCTACTGCAGAAGTTGCATGGTCAGAGAACAACAAGTACACGTAATGGTAAGGGTCAACACAACATTTATTACGGCAACTTTATTAGTTCCTTTTCATCGCTATGGACAACTTGAATTACACTAGATATTTATAATTGGCTACAATCTCATACAATTTATATTTAGAAACTTCCAGACCGAACTTGCAGATAAAAGATGCTAGAAAAAATGCTCGTCAGTCAACCTTTGTTATTTTCTGGCGAGACACCTGTATGCAATGTTTTGAAGAAGACAAATTAATGTGTAAATAAGGATTGACTAATTAAAATAAAGATGGTTTATCTGCGCTACGATAACAATGCAAGCACTAGAAACAAGTTACATTAACATAATATGACGGGACACTCATGCTGACGTGTCAACGATCGCCAAGAAACACACGCTGCCATTTTTGTCCAGACTATTTAATTGACAACTACTATATCCTTTAGTGATAACAAATAAAAGTCTAGTTCCTCTCGGTTTATCCAAAGAGGAAGGCGACGGGTTGTAATAAGCCTGCTTTTATGATACTTATTTATAATGCATTTTCCTTGATGAAATTTCTTAAGTATTTTGTAAGAGATATGTAATGTATATGTCAACATCGTAGTCCTAATCATATATATAATTACTGCGTTTGCTGCGACTATAGAAGCAGCGACAGCATATATGTGCAACTACTGCCTCTTAGTCAGTGGTGTGCGGCATGCCTTATGGAGCATGTGTAAAGTTCAAAAGCATCGTGACCCACATTAAATGACTTAACACGCGCACGCGCACGTAGGGTCCAGAGGGCCACTACAGAATAACTGGTTCTGGCTTGCCTCTCCCCAGCCAACTAAAGAGATCTACATGTATTATAAGTATAACAATTAGCTTCAGATGTGTTGGTTGGTTTGGAGGCAATAGCATATGATATTAAATAAAACATTACGTGATATACAGGAACATTAGATTGGCTTAATTGTATTTACAAATATTAGCCTTTCTTAACGCCTTTTGTACCGGCAACGTCTTATTTATTTTTGTTCTAGCTATATTTAGACTATTTGTTGCAGCCTAAGAAGGAACTGTGGTATTAAAAGGGTTAATTAAGATAGTTCGAAGCCTGTTAATTGATTAAACTGAATAATGTGGTCTATTATTTGCCAGTTTAAAATACAAAGGACATAACTGGTACTGAAAGGGTTAACAGTGTGTATATAGCTTCCGGAATTTCTAGGATGCCAGTTTGTAAGTTATATCTTGAAAAACATATGAAAGCTTTGCAATCGTCCATCATAGTCTAAGCTTCACAGTTTGCTTACACACTTCGAAATCATCCCCAAATACTGGAGGCAACTGAACATATATTTTGAGGTCACAGCCCGCTCACGAGACAGCGAGATGTCCCCACACAAACACAATGTTGCCCTAGGCCATTCCCAAGCCACTAATATCACCACATGCACTGCTTGCGGTCACTAACACAGTTATACATGTACTGCCTCAGTCTCTGCCTCCCTGTTATTACATTAAGTTAGCATATTGAATTTAGTAGCTGGAAGGGGGAGTGAAGTAGCATATTGCAAACAACGTATTTGCGTTAACATTGCCTGTTCTTACCACATAAATTTTTCTGGTCTGAAATAGTAATGGTTATTTCCCATATTATTTTTACATGATAGGATGATGTGTTGTTGTGGTTAGTATTTGTACATTCTTTCACTACGGGGAAATTATTTTGAATAATTGATTTACTTGTTCAAATACGATACTGAGATGCCATATGATAATTTTATTGATTACGAACAAAAATATTTGATAGTCTTAAGGAATTGTGCACTCACTTACACTCAGAAATTAACCTCCTTCACGCTTAGCCAATATAGTTATATTATTTTCAGACCTTCACCCCATAATGTTGGCGGTTTTAAGACCATTATCCCATTTATTTTGTCAATAGTGAAACTTTTCGTGGCATTTAGGTCGTGATACCGACTCTCTAATTTAGTTAGAAACTGGCCTTAATTTTTCATACTGAAAACTGTACAACTTTATCTCAAAGGGGGACTTGGCTTTTTGTTTAAGCTTGATAGAGGTCTAGGGAATAAACTATATATATACTGTTTATATATATATATATATATATATATATATATATATATATAATAAACAATAAGAATGACAAATGAAATAACCCCCCTCAATAGAAACGGACTTAAGAAAATACCTCTCCCTCTCTCAGTGAACGTCTCTGAGTAAATAGAAACTAACTGTAACTGTAACTCTCTCTCTCTCTCTCTCTCTCTCTCTCTCTCTCTATCTATCTATCTCTCTCTCTACGTCTACTTTCCTGAGCGCGAAATCACACTATCGCATTTTCCGGGAAATTTCGGTAAGCCACTTTTTCGCATTATTTCCGTAAGTTGACCCCCTGTTCTTGGCAAAAATACTGAAAGTAGAGTATGATAGGTGGTTGAATTCTGATAACACGTCCAATTTTGAGCCTAACAACTCCCTGAACAAAATGTATACAGTATAATAAATTAAGTAATTAATTAAACAAAAAAAATAACATAAATTAATAATGATTATAACAATTATACAAACAAATAAAATATCCTGAATAAGAGGTCGTGTGACACTGCTTTTATCTTGTGACCTTGACCCCTTCCACCCAGCTGGCACCGGGCGACCTTGAGGCATCTTGATACCTCACCTCAGGACTCGGGGGTCACGGAATACGACGGGTTTCCTCCTACGGTTGACTGGACAATTTAGAGGGCCGATTAGTACACAGCCCCGAGTGAGTGAGTGATTAGTACACAGCCCCCAGTGAGAGTGATTAGTACACAGCCCCCAGTGAGTGAGTGATTAGTACACAGCCCCCAGTGAGAGTGATTAGTACACAGCCCCCAGTGAGTGAGTGATTAGTACACAGCCCCCAGTGAGAGTGATTAGTACACAGCCCCCAGTGAGTGAGTGATTAGTACACAGCCCCCAGTGAGAGTGATTAGTACACAGCCCCCAGTGAGTAAGTGATTAGTACACAGCCCCCAGTGAGAGTGATTAGTACACAGCCCCCAGTGAGTGAGTGATTAGTACACAGCCCCCAGTGAGTGAGTGATTAGTACACAGCCCCCAGTGAGTGAGTTATTAGTACACAGCCCCCAGTGAGTGAGTTATTATTACACAGCCCCCAGCGAGTGAGTGATTAGTACACAGCCCCCAGTGAGAGTGATTAGTACACAGCCCCCAGTGAGTGAGTGATTAGTACACAGCCCCAGTGAGTGAGTGATTAGTACACAGCCCCCAGTGAGTGAGTTATTAGTACACAGCCCCCAGTGAGTGAGTTATTAGTACACAGCCCCCAGTGAGTGAGTGATTAGTACACAGCCCCCAGTGAGAGTGATTAGTACACAGCCCCCAGTGAGTGAGTGATTAGTACACAGCCCCCAGTGAGTGAGTGATTAGTACACAGCCCCCAGTGAGTGAGTGATTAGTACACAGTCCCCAGTGAGTGAGTTATTAGTACGCAGCCCCCAGTGAGTGAGTGATTAGTACACAGCCCCCAGTGAGAGTGATTATACATAGCCCCCAGTGAGTGAGTGATTGATTAGTACACAGCCCCCAGTGAGTGAGTGATTAGTACACAGCCCCCAGTGAGTGAGTTATTAGTACACAGCCCCCAGTGAGTGAGTGATTAGTACACAGCCCCCAGTGAGAGTGATTATACATAGCCCCCAGTGAGTGAGTTATTAGTACACAGCCCCCAGTGAGTGAGTTATTAGTACACAGCCCCCAGTGAGTGAGTGATTAGTACACAGCCCCCAGTGAGTGAGTTATTAGTACACAGCCCCCAGTGAGTGAGTTATTAGTACACAGCCCCCAGTGAGTGAGTTATTAGTACACAGCCCCCAGTGAGTGAGTTATTAGTACACAGCCCCCAGTGAGTGAGTTATTAGTACACAGCCCCCAGTGAGCGAGTGATTAGTACGACAAAACGATACTGATACTACTCACACAAAATAACGATACTGATACTTCTCACAAAAACGATACTGATATTACTCACAAAAACAATACTGATTCTATTCACAAAAACTATACTGATATTACTCACATAAACGATACTGATATTACCCACAAAACGATACTGACACTACTCACAAAATATCGATACTGATAGTACTCACAAAAACTATACTGATTCTAGTCACATAAACGACACAGATACTACTCACAACAATAGAAGAGCTGTATTTATACATTTTAGTATTATAGTGTACGTTACTCAGGGTATTCTTTTTTCTTGACCCCTTGAGGATTATGACGCACTTCTCAGTTTACTCTGGCTGTCGTTAGACGACTTTATATAGCTTAAGAAGGATTTGTTGGAATGAAAAGGATAAGGTCTAGCTCATTTGACCCGCTGGCTTCCATACACACTTCCTAATCAGAATAAAATCGTCTTATAATAACCATAAACTACTGGTATAATGCGTCATAAAAATCAAGGTGTTAATTTATCCATCTAACTTTACCCTTACTGTGTAGGTATTGTTTTCCTTCATCGACATCGCATACTAATTCAAGCACCGCGTACGAATTGGCTAGTGTACCCTACACAATGTACACTGACCTAAACACACCAATGATCATTTCACAAACCAGGTCAAAATTTAACCAGTTCAAACAGAATCTTCCAGATTCATTACCATTATACTATTTGCTAACAATACTATAAAGTCAGAGGAAAAAACAAATATGCTAGACTTCCATCAGGTATACAGTTTATACCAGAAACACAATAAACTGTAATATATTTCATCTACATGTTTATTGCAAAGCGCTTCATATAAAACATTTAAGATATATTTTATAGAAACGTATTATTAAAAAAAAAAAACATTGATTGGCTAAGCCATACAAGTATTTTATACCTTTTAACGAGTTTAAATTGTGTTAATATTCTGTTGATTTTGTGGAGTGTAAAAAACTTATTGAGCGTGACTATACAATCCGGGACGCTTGGTGGTCACGGTCTAACCATAGAATCACATTGATGCGCTACCAAAGTCACAGTATTCAAAAGAACACAAAATAATTAACTCAAACATTTAAACAAAAGTAAAACAAATTAAAGCATATAATAAATAAATACATGTTATACAGAGGCATACATTTATTTGTTCTATGTGTATGAAGCAGACAAAAGGCAGGCTGCCTGTGACGAGTGTCTCCCCCAATTCCAAAAGAGTGACACATAGCCAAATTCAAGGGACGTTTAGGTCAAAGTGCCTGGACACACAAAGTTTAGAACTGTTTAAGTCATAGGATAAAGGAAAGATTGATCGAGGTAGAGAGTTCCAGAATTCACTTGTTGAGTAGAAGGAAGACTGAGAAAATGTTCTAGTTTTTTAGTTGGAGAGCTGGACAGCATAGGAGTGGGACTGTGTTGAAAGGCGAGTGCCTTGCACTTCCCGCAATGGAGGGAGGAGCAATTTGACGATATTTGAAGGGTTGAGAGCGGTCACTGTTCTTTGGGACAGGTTGAATGAGAGCAAGCTTGCAGCAGGACAGCAAGAAGGGAAGAAATTAGAGGAAAGACAGAGACAAAAGAGTTTGCCAAAGCAGGGAGTCAGCACGAAATAACAGTTTTTGAGTACGACAAGAGGAACACCATCCGGAACATATGCCCTATTAGTATTAAACCGAGAGAGGGCAGAAAGTACATCCTTAGAAGAGAACATAATATTAGGCATAAGTAAGTGAGAGTGGGTGGAGAGGGAGGAGTAGTGCCAGAGTGATCCAAGATGGAGTTTTAGCAAAAGTTTGAGCGAAGAGTTCAGCTTTGTCAGAGGAAGAGGTGATGGTGGTAGCGTCAGAGAGGAAAAGGGGAGGGAAAGACGAGGAAGTGAAATTATTGGAGACGTTTTTGGCTAGATGCCAAAATGCTTGGGAAAAGTTAGAGTTGGAAAGCTAAGATAATTTGTTATTGATAGAACAGTTTTTGATAAGTCGAAGAACAGATTTGCCTTGATTCCGGACAAAAACACATAAAGTACCGTACGAGAATGTTAAGTTTGAATGCTTCCTTCCTATTGCGGACAGCAGTAGAACAAGCATGAGTAAATGAAGATTTTTTTGAGTTAGTTTGAGAGAAATAAAGTGGGATGTATGCTTCCATTACCGAAAGGATTATCTCAGTAATGCACTCGGCAGTCTCTGAGGGTCCCCAGCCATGGTAGTGAAAATATTTCCATGGATAATCAAAGAAGTACTGCCGAAGAGCCAGCGCCAGTGCCAAAATGCCACAAGAGCCGCTGGCTGGGGTGGTCAGAAGGCCGTACTGGAGGGACAAGATAGGTAACAGAGATAAAGTTATGATCAGAGGAGCCCAACGGAGGGAAAAGGTTTATAGTGTAAACAGAAGGATTATAGGTTAGAAATAAGTCAAGAATGTCGGGCCGATATCCAGGGTGGTTCAGGATACGGGTGGGGTGCATGCTGAACTAACTGCTCTAGGTCATTTAGGATAGGAAATATGTAGGCTTGTTCACCAGGTTGGTCAGTGAAATGAGAGGAAAACCATTGGATATGGTTAACATTGGAATATCCTATGATGGAGATTTCAGAGAAGAGAGAGATGGATAGAATGTGGTCTACTTTAGAAGTCAAATAGTCAAAATATTTTGGATAGTCAGTAGAATTAGGGGAGAGATAAACAGCAAAGACACATTTAGTGAGAGAGTGGCAAAATAGTTTAAGCCAGTGAGTTGAGAATTCAGAAGAGTCAAATTTAGGAACATGAGAGCAAGACATATTGTTGCGTACGTATACACAACATCCACCTTTGGCTTTGATTTGGGATAAAGATAGTAAATAGATACAGAGAAGGGTTTGCTGTGTGTTGCCTTAGACAACTGGGTTATTATAACAATATTTAGAGAAGCAGCTACTGTCAAGTAAATAGACATGTTATTTAGTAGTGTTACAAAATAGACCAATTCGGAGATTTGTTATGTTTTAAACAGTTCATTACAAGACATAAATCAATAACTCGTCTTTCTGCAATATGCGGTCCATGTGAGTACAAATTATATCTTATAAAGACATTGCTTACTTTATCTTCATAGGCAATTAGGGTGTTCATGGCATACAAAACATATATCAAAGCTTCCCTGTGACATAACTCAAATCAAATTATACACACTATGCGCCACTTCATTTAGTTGGTTCGTCTACATTGATCCTTAACAAATGATGAGACATAGTATGGTTAACTGCACTGCACACTATATTTTATAGTTTGTCATAACATTTGCTGGTTTTTCAATTGTATAATGCCTGTCAGTTGTG
Source organism: Paralithodes platypus (assembly GCA_032716605.1). Lineage (NCBI taxonomy): Eukaryota > Metazoa > Arthropoda > Malacostraca > Decapoda > Lithodidae > Paralithodes > Paralithodes platypus. The sequence goes on along the minus strand of CM064528.1, from coordinate 33,584,246 downwards.
GCATGAGGTTTGTTAATGTAGAGACGTATATGAGATTCCCTCACAATAAAAATAATTGTATCTGACAAATGTCGGATGTAATGTTCAAATACCAAGCAATGCAATCTAGTAGTGTAATTTAAGTGGACAACTGTACATCCACTTTCATTAGCTGATATTGTGTCTGTGTATCAAGGTTTTCTATCTTAAACTATTAAGTTAAAACGAAGCAAGATTCAACTCGACAATTCACATTATATATCTCATGATATTTCCAAAGTAAAAGCTTAACACGAATGTGATACATAACGATTAGCAAGTTATGAAGATTCTCATAACTCCTGTAGTTGAAAACGCTAATACCATGATATTTAATAACTGAGACAGGCAGTTTTTATTCTCTTATAAAGTTATATTACAGTCCGTCGTAATTACAGAGATAAATCTTCTAAATAACAATAGATATTAGATTCGATAGTTGGATAATCATTGTCAATAATCCTCTTCACACCAAATTTTAAAAGGTGGCAAGAAGAAGACTTAAAACTATATGTAGTTAAAGGAATAATGTTACTGTTATTTTCAGCATTTTAGTACATCAATCAATTTTGATAATTTTATTTAGTTGTGCTATAAACGAATAACAAATATATATACAATAAAACAAAGTAATGACAGCATGTTCTACAAAATACTTTCTAAATATATACCGGTATTATTTACGCTTAATTTTCTCGCTTCCCATTAACTACCATTATCAAATTACCCCTTCAGAGAGTAATTGTTATCTATTACTGCTGGCCTACAGATCTCCAAGACTTAAATGTCATCATTAGGAGAGCCTGTTCAAAGTCTGTGACGAGCGAGGCGTGTTGGAAAGGCAAAGAGAGCTTTTGTAATATAGAGATGGGTCACCTTTTCTATAGGACTCTGGGTTGTACAGTAGACCTAGTGTACTGTAAAACAAAGAGACCAGATTAATTATCAACATGATGCGATATTAAAGACGACCTCGAGCAGTTGAAGTGTGATATAGAATTTGATGAACCTTTTAATGACGCCTATAGCTATGTAGCAAGTTTTGTACGAAAAATATGTATGGAAAACATGCACATACAAATAAAGTCAATTATATTTGTACTGTCTAATTTCCAAAGGAAAACAACAAAATCGGCATTGTTCTGTTTAAGGAGGACTCAACTGGGATAGCTGTAGGTCAAAGAAACAGGAACAAACCTAGAGCACTGGTGATTTGTGTGGTGAGATTGGCACCACATCTCAAGGCATCAAAGCTTCTCAGACAACAATGTGCAATTGTTGTTTACTTAGTAATCATTCGCGGACCCCCTATGTTTGTCTTTATGCAATTATAAGTATGTGGATTGATTTTGGACAGAATATACTTTTCAATAAATAGTAAGCATAGTTTTGTAATTGATGTATACAAGGTTATATTCATAAATGTATGTCCAGTGATATACTTCCATAAGTAGAAATAGGTGAGGTCCCCGAATGTTTATGCGTGACTGAACACACGGCACCACCAAGCTTCTGGGCAGACTGCCTCCCTATATACACAGAAGAATGCAGAGTTGTGTGTTTAGTTTCATTGATGTGTAGTATTTATATAGATATGGAAAAGAGTTAATTGAACTAGGTTAGCTTTGGTGAGGCTAGGCAAGGTTGAATATAACCGGTGTTGAAAAATGTACAAACTGCATCATCCCGACTGCATACATAAATGGCACCTAGCACCAATGGCAGCAATTACCACCTTCATACCTACTTCCAACACAAACTATCATCGTCCAAGAAATGGTCACCCTCCACACCTGCAATCATCATGTAACATTACACTACCCAAGACGTATTCATTACTATCTTTACATCAACCACCAGAGCGCGCGCACTCGCGCACACATACACACACACACACACACACACACACACACACAGACTGGCCTCTGTATGACTAATTTCACCTCGTATCAACTTTCATCACTGTAATTTCATCCTCAATTGTGTCAACCTTTGCTGATGACACACATACGGTCATTACCACCCTCGAACAAAATGCTATCCACAATCAGAGGACACCAATACATGCTCAGATGAGATCAAGGTTGGTAAGTTAACACCCACGATCTCATCTGAACAATCATCAATACTAACAGTCCTCACTATCATCATATCTTTATCTTCATATCCACCACCAGGACACACGCACACACAGAATGGCCTTTACACTGTTAAAGGAATTCGTGGGCCACACAATGGGACCTTTACCTGCATAGAGACACCTGCAAAAGTAAATCAACTCAATATTAACTGCAAACATCATAACATCAACCTCAAAATGACCATCCTTTGCCAATATCTCACACACGATCACCACCACCCTCTTCAATAATACTCAATAAACACTCCTAGAACCGTCACTTAACCCTACTTAACCGAGCTTTGTCTTTATGGATATCCCCTCTTTTACTTCATTAATTAGGAGATTTTCAGACGTTTCACCCCATTAGTTAGTCGATAATAAGACGCTTCACCCCATTCATGTTTCGATTTTTTCTAAGCGAGCGATAGCAAGCCTTTTACTTGGAAGAATTCGGCCTTAGGCCAGGACATTTTTCTATAGAAAGATGTAACAATTTAGCTCGAAGGTAGGCATTGTTATACCTTGAAGGGAGCCTGGGAAGTCGTTCTTGTTAGCTTAAGGGCTAAACTAAAATATATTGCTCGAAAATGGCAGCAGCAAGCAAAATCCTCAATATTTAATTAAACAAAATATCCTAATAACCCACAAGACGTCGCACCAGTTAATGTTAAACCTGCCAAAACATACACACCCACCCTTATCAACCACCACCAGCATATCTCAACAATCGTCATTACTATACTATCACACACATACCTGTTATCCTTACCAATACTACACTTATAATCACTAATAGCCTCGAATGAACTACTATATTATACTGTTTTTATTCCAGGGACATCATCACTTATACCTGGCCCAGTCGTGCACAACCGACATAGCAACTACTCATCATTACTATCGCACTAATACCTGTCACCCATACATAATGCCACACACACAAACAAACACACACACACACAGAGACACACACACGATAACACATTTAACAACCCCACCTCAAAAAATACAAATATATACACAACATATTATATATAATTAAAAATATACTGGCATTTATCCTCCTGTTACTGCTATAACACCATTACTTAAAGCTAACCTACACATGCATAACCACCCCCAGAACCATCACCTTTCCCACACTCTCCACCACTAACGACCTATAGATACCCAACCACCCTCATACCTTCTTCATGCCCGAGAGAGAGAGAACAGTTATCCTAATAGATAAAATGACCTGTTATTTACATCAAAGGCTAATCACAGAGTGGTGTACTGCGCATCAGTACCTCGATGCTCTCTCTCTCTCTCTCTCTCTCTCACACGCAAGATTGAAGGACACTAACATGAAACACACATATACTGAAGGCAGAAACACAGGTAACATAAAATATGCGGTTCTCGAAATATTTCGAAGGTAGGACGTTTTAGGCAATCACAGACACGCACGCACAAACATAGACCGACAGAATCAGAAAAACAGATATGTAATAAGCAAACAATGGATTCTAACTCCAACACCTATCTCACTTATTCCAGACAAGCACGTCATTCACGAATCACAGTAAACTCTAAACAAATCATAAATTCCAACATTTATCTTACTTACTCCATGGATATACACACACTCACACGTAGTCCTGAGAGATAAACTTTTCAACAGACAATGCCTCATACACACACACACACACAGACAGATACACGCACACACACTCAACCCTAAGATATATAACCTTTCAACAGACATCTCACACACACACACACACACACACACACACACACACACACACACACACACACACACACACACACAGCCCTAAGATATATAACCCTTTAACATCCACCACCACAGTAGTAATGTCGCCAAAGGTTACCAGCCGATCCCCCAGTCTTACTTCCTTGTCTCCAGTAACTGAGCGGCCACCAACCTGTTCAGGTACCATATTTAGGCGTAGAGTTCTGATAACACTTGTGTTTATTTATTAATTTACAAGCTCCGTGCTGCTTACCGCGTATTGTAATCTGATTGCCTTAATATAGTTGCTTTATTTGCGTTCCCTATGGCGTATTTCACAAAGCACGATAAATTATATACATAACAGACAAATAAGTTTGTTCTCTTTTAGATATATATTTATATAATAAAAGGTATCCACTTGCCCGTTTCGATAAGTTGCTTTTAGTCTCAATGTTGACAACTTTAATCATTTACAGATAGACTTATGAGTAATATTTCTACTATCAATGCTATATAAACTTGATATATATAATATGATATTTTAGAATGGTTAATTGTGATGATCTGAATAATCGTATATATCGGACTGACGTCATTACTGTAGAATAGATAACATACACTCAAATAGCTAGCGTAATTATTCCACTAATTCCACGGGAAAGTAATTAGGCTACAGGGAATTTAAACTTTCATCTGTATATTGAAGCAATGCAATCGTAAGAATTGCTTTAAAAGTACAAGCAGAAGCTTGAAGTTCATATGTTTCCTTTCCACGCAGGTTATTAACATATTTGTTTACCAAGGTACTATTATGGTTTAAGAATATACAAAATATATAATCCAATTACATTGATAAATTTAATAGAGCTTAAGATGTTGATATTGACAGATACATAGATAGACATGTATTTTAAATAATTTTCTAGCTAATCATACTTAGAAATATGTATCATACCTACACACATTAGATTTTATATAAAAACAAAACATACAACTGAATCAACACATTTTGATAGCATGTTTTAACTGTTTGATTCCTGTGTATACTCTTCATATTGAACCTGGGGTCTTGTACGAGCTAAAGGTCAACATGCTCAACCTCCATAGTCGAATATGTTAGGCATTATCTGATGGCGTTGCCCTTTAGTATCAAACTGTATCTTTGAGTTTAGCAATAGCCTTCAGAAAAACAACGACAACCGACGTCAACTAGCAGTATGCAACAACAAATACAAAACTAATGAGTGATACTTTAGATAAACATGATTTGTATACATAGACATAAACAGATAAATAATCATGATTTATATAGCAGTATGTGACAAGCAGAAACAGGGAATACTTCTAGAGGGATCCACTAAAGAACCTTCCCAAGAATGCCTGGAGCTTCTCCAAACAATCTCAGCATAACATTAACGTCCCAGCTTTGCACAGGGAACAAGAAAAGCATAGAAGATGTTCATGGGGGCGAACTTGGAACCTGTTCAAACAACCTTACAATATCATGAGCTGCTTCTCTCTGGTTTTGTTATAACATGTTAATTATATAAATGGTGTTACTTTGTGGAAGCAATAATCGAATTTAACTGAATTCTGGTATTTATTTTACGAATAATCTTGTGGACAAACAAGCAAATGGACAATCATCCACGAAAGGGTGAAACAATAACCAACATCCATCTTCAGTATTCATAAGCACACACAGATACACACAACAACACACACTCTCACACAAAACCTTACACGCACTCACACACATAACCATTCTCGCTCTATCGTGTAGATCGCACGGTCTGTGTGGTCAGTGAATTTGTGCATATTTGTCTATTTCACGGCAAAAATCTTCCCCCGAGAATTGTGCTAGCCTGGGGAAGCCGTGACCCTGAGTGAAGGACTGAAGGGGGTAGGGCAGCGCGTCCCTCCCAGCCCCATCTTACGGTACCTTGCCTAGTGGTGACGCAAGAGGAGGAAGGTGTTGTGGTGGTGGAGGTCTTATACCTTGCTCGGTCCCTCTAGGCTCTCTCTCCAGTACCACCAGTCCAGCCACCCTCACTGACCCCCACTCACTCACTCTCACTCTCACTCTCTCTCTCTCTCTCTCTCTTGTACGACTTTCTTTTGCTTCCCATTCTTCCTGCCTAACTCTGTTTACTTACTGTTTGATCTCTCTCACACACACTATTTTCAGAGCCTATACCACCTCTATATTTATTCATTTTCTGTATGTGTGCATGTTATACTAGTATCCAAAACACTATAATTTAAATTTGTCTATCTACCCATGCTTCCATCTACCTGTGTATCTATCAACCCATCTATCTATTGGTGCCTGTTCCTCCCTCTACCTACCACATCAGGAATTCCACCCGCTGCAGCCGACCCGCAAGCAAACATTTACACTTCTGCACCAACGACCGCACACTTCTTTACGGCACTTTAGGCTATTCACAGGTAAACGGAAAATGCATCAGGTAGGTTCAGAATAGACATGTTCATATTTTCCGCTTAATGATTATTCAATATTTACTGAAGCTCCCAATGAATATAGTCTCCTGCATACGTTCGGTTCTTTTGTATGATCTTAAGAATGGAAGTATTATTAGTGTGATTGAATTCAGAGTGTGATTTACCCTGCAGTCGTAGTAGTAGTAGTCGTTCCCTAGGCTGCCTGGTAGAACAGCCCCGACTATGCAGTCGTTAATTCATCTGTTGAGTCAACTAAAACCATACAACTCCCTTAATCACATACATTGTACTTTCAAACATAACATTTGAACACAAAATATTAATAAAACAAAACAAAGTTTATGTAAGAAACCGTACAATGGATCTGAAAAAGTCGCAATTGCACAAAGAGTTATCATTATTCTGAGATTAATAAGGAGAATTAATTTGAATGTTGAAGTACAGCAAATCAGGACATAGTACATAATATTAGGGCTATAGCAAAATTATAATGATTAGCCCTCGTATTAAATAAAACTCCATGTTTGAAGCTGCATCTACAGTAGGTGCAGTTAAGAAAAAACAACTGATTTAGTGCCTTGTCTTAAGTGTACAGGCGTGTGAGAGAGAGAGAGAGAGAGAGAGAATGTTACTTGGGTGAGTTAGAGTTAGTGTATGGTTATATGCGAGAAAGTGTGTATATGTTAGGACGTGTGTGTTTAATACTGTGTTTGTGTGTGTATGTGTGTGTGTGTAAGTGTGTGTGAGTGTGAGAGAGAGTATAGTGTATGTGTGTGTGTGTGTCTCAGCAGCTGAGTGACCTACTTGTAGCCTGTTATCCTGGAGGCGGGCGGGTCACTGGTTCTTCCTCCTCCACCTACTGCTGTTATACCTTGGAGGAATAATATATCTTTCCTACTCTCAACAGACCAACACAGTCACCACCATCAACTACAACAACTCCTTTACCAACACCAATATCACCGTCACTACTAAACAACAACATACTGTATATAATTGTGAGTCATTATCGGTGTGAGTGTGTTTATGTATGTGAGTAGTGTGTGTGTGTGTGTGTGTGTGTGTGTGTGTGTGTGTGTGTGTGTGCTGTTAGCTCACCATGAACAAATTATAGAAGGGCTAGAAAATAAAAATGCTATCGACGTGGTCTACCTTGATTTTGCAAAAGCATTTGACAAGGTAGACCACGGCATACTCCTCCACAAGATACGAGACTCAGGAATCTCAGGAAAACTTGGGGTGTGGCTGCACTGTTTCCTCACTGACAGGGAACAAGCTGTAGCGGTTGGTGGTGCAGTGTCCAAGCCATCCATCGTCACTAGTGGGGTGCCACAAGGGTCAGTTCTTGGACCTATACTTTTCTTGCTGCACATATCAGACAAAAATAAACATGTCATGCATTCGTCTGTCGCCTCATTTGCTGACGACACTCGTGTATTAAGGGAAGTGTCTTCTACAACAGATGCTGATTTACTTCAGGCAGATCTCACTACAATTTACTCATGGGCAGAGCAAAACAACATGTCCTTTAATAATAACAAATTTGAACACATGAACTACAGTGCAGACCGAAATATGAATATCCACACATACACAGCAGATGACGGCTCTTACATTGATACAAATGATTATGTAAAAGATCTTGGTATTACATTCAGTCGAGATGGTACATTTGGAATGCATATAACCAATGTGGCAAAGAATGCTCGTAACCAAGCTGGATGGATCCTACAAACCTTCCGAACACGTGACATGATCCCCATGCTGACGCTCTACAAGTCACTGGTCATTCCACTGTTGGAATATTGCTGTCAGCTATGGAGCCCATGGAAGGTGGGAGAGAAGCAATTACTCGAAGCAGTTCAACGCTCATTCACCAATAAAATATCTGCCGTCCAACACCTAGACTACTGGGGGAGGTTGGAAACTCTCAAGCTTTTCTCATTAGAAAGACGCAGCGACAGATATGCCATCTTATATGTCTACAAAACATTGATTGGCATCACAACCAACAACCTTAATATAGGTTTTCACATCCATCAACGACTGGGCCGTCTCTGCCACATACAGCGGGTACACCCCAGAGCAGCCACCAGAGTTAAGACGCTCAAGGAGAACGCCTTTGCGACACGAGGACCTCTTCTCTTTAACGCCCTACCCAGATATCTGCGTGACTCAACTGAACCAAGTCTCGAGAAATTTAAAAATCAACTGGACAAATTTCTCTGGACACTACCTGATCAACCCAAACTGCCCCACTACCACCTCCGCGCCGCTAGCAACAGCATCATGGACCAGCTGGCGCAGAGACGGGCAGATGGAATGTACTAGTAGTGGCGCATCAGCGTGACCACGGGCGGACAACACTGCCTGCAACTACTACCTACAGGTCCTACCTACAGAGGAGTGTGTGTGTGTGTGTGTGTGTGTGTGTGTGTGTGTGTGAGTGTGTGTGTGTGTGTGTGTGTGTGTGTGTGTGTGTGTGTGTGTGTGTGTGTGTGTGTGTGTGTGTGTGGGTTCTCCTACCAACTGTTGTTGGGTACCTATAAACTTCTCATCCCCAACACTATCACGATCACCACAGTCCCTACCAACAACATTACCAACACCACCATCATCATTATTACATTCATAGTCACCACCAACAACAACATATTATATAGATGTGTGTGAGTTGATGTGTGTGTGTGTCTGTGTGTGTGTGTGTGTGTGTGTGTGTGTGTGTGTGTGTGTGGGTGTGTGTATGCCTCAACACCTTAGTGACCTACTTACAAGCTGTTGTCCTGGAGGCGGGTACTAGCCCCTCTCAAACCTACGGTTGCTAAGCCTTGTAGGATACATATATTTACCTTACCCCAACACACCATCACCACCACCTTATACACCAACACCATCATCTCCACTAACAACACCATCATCTCCACTACCAACACCATTCTACACCATTACCAACACCATCTCCGCTACCAACACCACCACATTAACTAAATAGCCCGATGGCATCACTAATTTGGCAGTGTACAATTAAGATGCTAAATAAATATCCTGCAAATTACATCTTATGCTCCGACGATGTCTCAAATAAAATGTAAGTCTGCCTGAGCGTGGCTATTAAAGAAAAATCGGTGGTTGTTTTACTTAACAGTTCTCTTCTTATTCACAAATATAATTAGTGGTAGCTCGGAGTGCTAAGTTCGTTGTACTCTAAGAAACTGGTTCGCAGTAACGACGCAGCATTCTTGTCCGGGTAGTACTTAGCGGAGGGAGAGTAGCAAAGCATGATGTGTAAGCCAAAATGATTCCAGTAATTAGTATGGCCCTTCTAACGGGCAATTCAACGCAAAAGTGTTGGTAAGTGAAACTATTTAATAATTTTCAAAACTGTTCTGATAATTTGTTGATTAATATCAAGAAAACACGAGCGCTGAAGTGACAACAGTTTTCGTTGTTGCCCAGTAATTTGCATCATGAAACATTAATTACCTTTCATTTTACAATCACATGAGATAAGCTGCCTCTGAATTCACCACTTAGAAAACCCAAAACAATTTGCCATCTCGTGATATAAACTTGCTTTGGATTTACAACTAAGAAAACCAAAAATACCTAAACTGCCTTTTGTCTCCCTTATCCACATACTGTAGAACAAAACAATACGGAGCAGCAGGTGTGACTCATACTGTAATGGCTAACTATACAACCTGACCAAGGCTGCTGAGCTATGTCAACGACAGTCAATAAGAGGCAAGTACAAAGTAGCGGTGTTGTTATTTGTGTCACCTCTGCTCAAGCAACTTCTGAATTTAACTATTAGAAGAATGCTGTCATCAAAAATGTCCATCTAATAACCTAGTCGTCAAGACTAGCCGGAATAAAACGAAAGAACGAATAACGGCTTACGGAAACGGGTAAATATAGCCAGAAAAAATGTCTATGTGAATCCTGGTATAATATAGTTGGGCGGTATTCTCATGTGGAAGAGTGGTAGTGGGATCTAAGTTATGGTATGGCGGCCGGTGTCTGACTTAGATGGGCGGTGATCTGATAAGCTTATAGGATGGCAGCGGTGGTCACGAGGCACACTAACCCTCTTCTCTTCCAGGCTTTCTGCTGGCCTTTGTATAAGGAAACATTTTTATTTAGAGGGCGCTTTGTAATATTTTATTATTGACTATCATTTATTATTTGCATTATAGGAGGAATCGGCCTTCGGCCAGGTCTTTTTTCCTGCCATAAAATGCAAACATTTATGTCGAAAGGGTGTTTGGGGCATAGTTTTAAAAAGCTGTAGGTCTAAACAAAAAACTCCTTCGTATATAACTATGGAAATGAACACAACATCAAACCTTAAGCCGGCGTCACACAAACAAGTTCGGAGCCTTGAATCCACTACAAGTTAGTATTTTGATTGATTTTTCATATATTAAATAGGACTCTACGCATTAGGAGCTCAAAATACAGTCATAATGAAAACAATGTCAGATAGAAGAATCCATTTAAGCTACTTTTGGACTCAGATACTGTGGCTCCAATACACCCGTCGTCGCTAGTGCTCGTGTGACACCGGCTTTATATTTAACCACTGCTAATTAAGTTACCTGAATCCAGTGCCCAGGTGAGAGTCATACGCAACCATCAATTACAATGTTACTACTAATTTCCAAAGACATATTTTACGGACACACTATACACAGGGTTAGTCGTGAATTATTACACCAAGCTTCGGCGTAATTTGAATAAGGCTTGGGCGTGAGTTATGGGGTCACTGGGAGTATACACGGAGAGAGCCACAGTACAGTCACGAGCATAAATACAGCGACATCAACCAGATAACGTCAACTCCTCCACCACGAGAGGTTTATACTAAGCTGATTAAAATCGTCTGACGGTAGCTGGAATTAAATAATACAAATCATTGTGAGTTTGAATACAAAGTTTAGCTATACCTTTGGAGAAGAAGGGGCGAACATTTAGTTGGTGTCGCAGTATTTATGCTCGTGACTAAAAACTCTGCTCGTCTTAAGGGGTCGCCTTTTCAGGACTCCATTCTCCCTCATATTTAGCCCCATTACTTTGGGATTTTAAGACGTTTGCCCCATTAAGTTTGCGATGTTAAGACTTTCGACCCAATTGATTTGTCAATTATACGACATTACATACCTTTTAGCTATCGATTCTTTTCTGGCGAGCATTAGCGATCCTGCAATTTATGAGGACCCGGCCTTCGGCCGCGGAATTTTTCCAAAGAAAAAAAAAAGTACATAAATTGATCTCAAAGGGAAGTATAGAGGGTTATTATTATAACATTGTGGGAAGCTTAGGGACAGACTTTACAAAAAGAAAATTATATATATATATTATACAGTATATATATATAAAATAATGATTCCCTTAACATGACGTAACATTGTATTTTCCTTCTCATGACATTGGTCAGATAGAGTCAAATATGGAAGCAAGCCATTGATAATATAGTAATCATAAAAGTAGTTTATTTCCGCAACCCAGTACAACCGTTAGGGATTCGGTTACCTGGGGAGGACATTTGTGGCCGTGACGAGGTTGAGATAAAGAGAGTATAGTAGACAAGCTATGGTCAAGGTGATCCCCTGTAGAGAGCTAACGATAGTGAGTGGCTGGCTATACCATGGGCTATAACTGTATCTCTCAGCTGACTGGAGGGAGAGACAGTTACAAGGAGTTACAAATAATAGTATCTCAGAGACCGTGCGGTCCATTCCGAGGAGATACTCGAAGTGGAAGGAGAGAGCCTGCTACACTTTTTACAGAGTGTGCAAAATACTATCTACTCTCTTCTTGAACTGCTCTACTGAAGAACTATTTACAACTTCGGAGGGAAGTTTGTTCCAGGTAGAACAGATTTTATGTGAAAAAGTTTCCACAGATACTAGTGCTGAACCTTTTCAATTCTAATTTCGAGAGAGAGAGAGTGTGTGAGAGAGCTGTTGATTTGTTATTGTTGCTGTTACTATAGTGCCTGGATTGAGGAGAGCTGTTATTTTGTTATTGTCATTATTATTATAGTTAGTTTCCTTCTCTGGATAGGGGAGACTTGTTGTTTTGTTGTCATTGTTATTGTCTGTGATAGAGGGGAGCTGTTGTTGTCGTCGTTGTAGTTATCTTGTTGTTGTTGTATTGGTATTATCTGGATAGGTGTTGTTGTGTTGCTGTTGCCGTTGATGAGTTAGTTATTTTTTGGGTAGGAGAGAGCTGTTGTTGTGTTGTTAATATCTATGTGACTGTTGTTGTTGGGAACCAATGATAGGAGAGAGAGAGAGAGAGACGTTGATGTTATGGTAATACGAAACAAAAACATAATCATGCAGTACTGACAAGGTCACATTTTTATATGGAACCACGCTAAGGGAAAACAAATTAATATTATTGCACCGTGAAATGAAATATGACCAACTTACTTTTTAGGTAAAAACAAGTGTTGTTAATGAGGCACGGTAACATATGACACGGTAGAAGTGTTGTTAATGAGGCACGGTAACATATGACACGGTAGAAGTGTTGTTAATGAGGCACGGTAACAGAGGCACGGTAACATATGACACGGTAGAAGTGTTGTTAATGAGGCACGGTAACATATGACACGGTAGAAGTTATATAAAATTTGCGAACATTTTCTAGAAAAATCGATAGACCGAGACTCGCAAATATTATTCCTTCTCCCAATTTGAGCGTAAAACCCGATTGAATGGTAAATATTTAGCCTATTTCAATAATACATAAATCATAGACACTTTTTTTCAATTGCTGTGTCAAACTAGATAAACAATCACTATTTCAGTGTGGTTAGATGATGGATGGTACAATGCATTGGGTGACGGTGACAAGGAAATACAAGGCATAGGATATATTAAAAGATGAGAGAGAGAGAGAGAGAGAGAGAGAGAGAGAGAGAGAGAGAGATGAACACTTCAATGCCTTACTTGCAACAATTGATATGGTTTCCAGTATTGTCCGTACATTTTAAATTCCTGCACATTACTTGGCGTGATTCAACATTTGGATAACGTATAGCCTACCAGTTATATTATAGCAGGAAGTGATTTGTTATGACCAGGTTTATTTATTTGTTGATTTATCTGTATATTGTATTTATAAATATATTTCATTTGTTTAGTTGCCTCCCTAGACCTCCATCAAGAACCCCCTTCGAGAATATTTTTTTATTTTTATTTTTTGGAAAAATTTCCTGTCCGAAGGCAGGTCCCTCTTAAATTGAAGACTCGCTATTGCTCACCAGGAAATAAATTACACCTAAATGGCACGAACGATCTTAAAATTTACAAGGAAATGGGGGCGAAAGGTCTTAAAATCGATCAACTAATGGGGCCAACGTCTTAACTTCTAAAAAACTAAAGGGGCTAAGCATGAGGGATAAGGGGTCCATAAAAAAAAAAAAAATCCCTATAGACTCTATTAACCCTAGCCTCATAATGCAAATTATGCCATTATTAGATTATATTTTTCTAAGCAGCAATGAGGTAGATCTTGTGTTTAGGGTGTCATCGTATTATCTGTTGATTATCGATGCTACTGAAATTCATAGGATAATAAACCCCTTAAGGATTCTGACGCATTTTGACAGTGTATTGTGACTAATATTATACAATTTTATTCAGTTTAGGAAGGTATGGTGGGAATCAGAGGGTAGGCTATAGTGAGGAATACCTTTTACCCATTTAACTCTTCTAGATCTTTCCTAAAGTACATACAATCGTCTAATGATAGTCACAATTTTGAGTGGAGATAATGTTAAAATCTAGTTTTAGATTTAGCAAACTCTAGATAGCACAGATCAAACCCTTAGAAACAATGGGCAGTGGCAATCTAGAGTAACGCTCTATTTTCTTTACAAGCTGCTGTTTAGCTTCATTCTCTAGATTGGAAAGCTTCGGTAGCGACCATTAACACAAGCGATCTACAAATACCCCAGGAGAGGTTTAATTGCGCAAGAAACTATTTGTATTTGCTTTTACACGTCATTGAATCTAAACACAATTCTTCTTATTGCGGAACTTGAGTTCTTTCGTTATTTAGTAGGCTTTCAATGCACCATTGCTGAAACGTTATTATTTCCATGGCAGATTATTACACCGCAGGAAATATATAGATTTGTTAGAGGTGCCAGTTTAAAATAGTTCGACTGTTGCTGTTGACAGTATTCAAAACTTTCACTCAATGAATACCATTCACCATCACCCACACAAGTGTCCATAGATGACACATCATTCACAGTGCAAAGCCGTTCCAGTTTGGTCCATCACCTTACTGTGTTACACCACTCTGTAGGATGTAGTTAATCCAGTTATTTATATTAGACATACGCTACGTCTCATTCAGATAATACATTATAATTTACGACCATATATTACACTACAATCTGGGATATACATCATGTCCTTGTGGTTTTCGAAGCTATCTCAATTGAATCAAAGCTTTTCGTTATTTTGTACTGCACCTATTATTTACATTTCGGAGGTTCGATATATTGTTCGAGTGATGGTATTGGTCCAAGATTAATGTACTGGAGTGTACAGTGATGGTAATGAGGGCAGATTTATTGTGGGTGTGTCCCTGTTAATTAAACCGTATGAATTAAACAAATAATTATAATAATAATAACAAATCAAAACCAAGCTCTTCATAATGTCCCAGTTTCTATAGCTATTTATTAATATGTTTAATGGGAAGACCAACACCATCATTACAACAATAATGTTCACCATTGCCGTGGGTTATAGTTAGATAGTATAATATGTTTTATCTCTTCAGTACACTGGCATTATGTTCATTTTGTTGTTGCTACCGTTGATCGATTTTAGTCAGGTAGGAATAAAGGGGTTAATACCAAATTAAATAAAACCCACACAACCTATACCTTATCTCACTTTTTCTGCATACCACAGTCATCGTATTTATAGAGTTAACGGGAGCACCAACGCTAAACCAACGGAATCCAGATCGTCTGAGCATAACAACATAACCCCCAGGGGGTGGCCGACACAGGCTGCAAACGACATCTGTGCCAGATTACTCAACTCATCATTCTTAAGGGAGAGGGGGGGGGGGGGATTTTTTACTTCTTATTTATTTTTCATACATTTATCTAATTTGTGTATGTACCGGTATTTGTGTATGTACCGGTATTTGTGTATGTACCGGTATTTTTAGTTTGATTCCTAGACCTACACCAAGCTAATAAAAAAACACCCCAAGACCCATTCAATATTAGCTTGTAAATGTTTCGGAAGTATAATGTCCCGGCCCAAGGCACGTTGATCCTAAATTACAGGATCTTTATTGCTCGCCAGGAAAAGTGCCAACTATATAGCACGAAAGGTCTTAGAATAAACACAGAAATTGGGCGAAAGGTAATAAGATAAAACAAAAACTAATGGGGCGAACGTTTGAAAATATAAAAACTAATGGGGCGAAACATGAGAGAGAAGGGGCCCAGAAAACAAAAATAAGGCTGAGTTTCACGCGCGTTTTATTCGCCATTTTCTTATAGCCAATATTGTTTCGACAACATTTTTGATAATATTTGCGCTGGTATCCCTAACTAAGCAGCTGAAAGTAGATTAATACTGGCGAAAGAATGCAGGATTCTTATTATTTTAATATCATTATTGTTATTAATAATATTATTATTATTATTAGTAGTAGTAGTAGTAGTAGTAGTAGTAGTAGTAGTAGTAGTAGTATTCCAATTTTCGGGAAAAATTGGTCATGTAATTTTGTGTTTCTACGCGACACCAGAAAATTGCCTGAGCGAAACCAGGAAGTGCTACAGTTGTCATCACCGCCGCCGTGAGTGTCTGGGTGGCGGTGCAGGTGGTGGGGGGAGAGAAGAGGAAGAGTCACCGTGGCAACAGAAACATTAGATAATTTCCCATCGTGACGGACCGTGTTCTTGATACAGTTGCGCCCAACAAACTTCCAGGAATAGTACCGTAGGTTTATAATGCAAACAATATGTTATCGCTACTTTTTTAACAATCATCTTTACCATACCTACTATTGTATGCCAATTAAACTATATGGTGTATTGATATAAAAGCATTATCATGATCAAGCCATACTATTTGCGTGAGATTGTGCATAACATTTGATGAAAGAAGACGATCTATTTTCTGTATGCTAATATGATTGTAGATTTTATTGACCAGCATGCTAGCAAAGCAATTCCGTGACATTACAAATCAGACATAATAATGCACCAAAACTCTTAAGAGTTCTTCTCAGTCTTCGTTATTTCGAAAGTTTCCATTTATATACTACAAGGTCCTTTAGGAAGCAAATATAGGCCATTTGTGAACATAATATGATACGCACGAACAATGTTAATATCGCATTAATAACAAACTGGATGTACCGCACTATAATCCAAAAATGTAATATAATATACATACGGTATGTTGGCTCACACAAAATACCATATGTATATTATACACAGAGACATGCTTATAGCCACAGACAAACAACAATATGCAAATAATAAGTAAATTACTATATTGCTAGCAGTTAATATCTGTATAGTTCATGACTTCTCTATTGTCTAATGACCACCGCCCGCTGAGGACTCGACCATAGGCTCCTACCTCAGGAAGGCAACAGATGGCTGACACGATGGTCGATGGTCGGGAACTTTCGCGGATTATTCCCCGACGAAATGAGAAACGTGGAAAACTGTACTTTCTCAGTCTGTGGTTCGGATTACGTCTTCACTTTCGCATGTTTTGTTCCGTGGCTGTCGGGTATTTCTGAACGCATGTGTGTTATGTGTTGCTTGAATAACACACCCCTCATGTCTTTAAACACACTCTCTCTTTCACACACACACACACACACACATATAATGAACAGTTGCGCCATGGCGCCTAGTAACTTTTGATAAGAAAATGGCATCTTGCACTTGATAATGATCGTAATAATCTGATCTTTCTCAAAAGCACCAGTTTTTTCAGGTGGATTAACGAACACTCGTATCATGTTTCAACGCTGCAATTACAAGAACAGCAACATTGTCCAAACACAAGCTTCAATTGCAAAAATTGCAAGAACCAAACTCGACAGTCCTCCATTATAACATTGCTGTAATTGAACTGTTTCAAAAACTTTTCTACATTAGCATACCTTCTGTAACATGCTACATCTATTACTACGTTGCATATCTTTAATAATATTAAAAACTTGTGGCACAAAATAATTAAATAAATATATATATTAATAAATAAACACAAAATAAAATGTATGACTGTACTTGATAAACAAAGGAAGCAACCTGTAGAATGTGAGCCATATGCAGACTAAAGCAACTATCACACCGTAGTCATTATTATAACTTCCTATTTATCCACGTTAATTAATCAGTACCAATTTGTGAGGGCAACTTAACGCCCTTTTAAGTCCTTCACTCCATCGAAGTCACTTCGCACTTATGAACATCAACAATTGCACTTAATTTAAACCCGCGAGAAGAACACCATTTAAGGTAATCAAGAAGCAATCTTTCTAGTACAAACCCATTCAACATTTTGTTTTTAACTCTTTCACTTGATGATGTTTCCCTTTCAGTCATTCCTTTAGACACACACTAACATATCGCATAATATCACTTTATCAGCTGTTCTCACTCGTTTGTACATTCTATTTCGTTTTCATTACCTTTTCCACAACGAAATGTATCCCTTATATTAAATCGGCAGTACCATATAAGTGCACTACATCCTGTCATTCACATACTATTTACTGTATCAATACAAAATACTGTGTTCAACCAATTATATATTCATATACAGTACAAGTCTTTTTACAACCTTAGGTATTACATCCGGTGACTGCTTCCTTTGTCAGTTGAACATTTCAGGAAATAGTAGGTGCCCCGTGACACTCTTAAGAAAGTTCCGTTATCTTGCTGTACACGGAGGGAGCTGTTACCGCCTACAGTAAGTGTCCGACTCCTGGGCCCAGGGGGGAGGGATACCGCTCACTTCGCCCTCAAGTCTGTTCACCCACCATTATCATCGCACATACTATTCTGCGTTCATCAAAATTAGGTGCAAATTTGTCATCCGTTTGCTTCAGATAACTTGATATTAAAGCCAGAAGAAAGAGTATATTATTATATCCATGCATTCTCAGCTCAGCATTCAGGGATTATATTTGTTGTATACACTCTGTATATTGAAGTCGCTTAAATTAAGTTACGTTAAGGCTAGAATTTAATGAGTTAGTTTATTTTAAGCGTGACCAGGTTAGTTTTGGCATAGATATAATTGTTTTCGTTGACAAGGGCTTGGTTTGATTAGTTTATGCTAAGGTTAATTACTTTCGTTTGGGCTTAGAATTACGTGTGTTTTGCTGGGTTAAACTAGCTATTCAAGGCAAACTTAGATTCAGTAGTATTTGAATTTGGTAGAGGAAAATGTTGGCGAAATGATCAAGTGGCGAAAATTGTATTAAGCTAGAAGTGGTGGAGGTCTCGCTCCACTGCCCCAGCTGGCCCCACAGGTGTTACATGGTGCCGGACTGGTCTGCTCCAACACCAACACTATGTGCACCCAGAATATATGCAATACAGCGTCGTCAACCTTATAAATAGATGAAACAAAAATAACTACATAATATTAATAATAGTAATAATAGTAATAATAACAATAAATATACAGTATATATACATAAATCTCTCCCTCTCTCTCTCTATATATATATATATATATATATATATATATATATATATATATATATATATATATATAAACCAAACTTTAAAAGAATGATAATTAGTTTTCATTTAAAACTAGTGGAAAGGAACAATTTGAAGGTATACATGCAGGCGTCACAAACGTACTAAGCTATCAGATGGGTACTTGTTGCTTCTGAACAATATACACGTAAGCTATCAGATGGGTACTTGTTGCTTCTGAACAATATACACGTAATCTATCAGATGGGTACTTGTTGCTTCTGAACAATATACACGTAAGCTATCAGATGGGTACTTGTTGCTTCTGAACAATATACACGTAAGCTATCAGATGGGTACTTGTTGCTTCTGAACAATATACACGTAAGCTATCAGATGGGTACTTGTTGCTTCTGAACAATATACACGTAAGCTATCAGATGGGTACTTGTTGCTTCTGAACAATATACACGTAATCTATCAGATGGGTACTTGTTGCTTCTGAACAATATACACGTAAGCTATCAGATGGGTACTTGTTGCTTCTGAACAATATACACGTAAGCTATCAGATGGGTACTTGTTGCTTCTGAACAATATACACGTAAGCTATCAGATGGGTACTTGTTGCTTCTGAACAATATACACGTAAGCTATCAGATGGGTACTTGTTGCTTCTGAACAATATACACGTAAGCTATCAGATGGGTACCGGTACTTGTTGCTTCTGAACAATATACACGTAAGCTATCAGATGGGTACTTGTTGCTTCTGAACAATATACACGTAAGCTATCAGATGGGTACTTGTTGCTTCTGAACAATATACACGTAAGCTATCAGATGGGTACTTGTTGCTTCTGAACAATATACACGTAAGCTATCAGATGGGTACCAGTACTTGTTGCTTCTGAACAATATACACGTAAGCTATCAGATGGGTACTTGTTGCTTCTGAACAATATACACGTAAGCTATCAGATTGGTACTTGTTGCTTCTGAACAATATACACGTAATTATACTTTTAGACAACACATCAGCACCAACTTTATATCAGCCAGTTTTCTTCAAGTGGTTTAAGATGTATAGACTAATTTGTGTACTTTGTAAATGTATGAATTTGCGTTTACAAAGTACAAACATATATTGAAACTACTTACTACAAAAGAAAATTGTTTCATGCAATTGGTAATTATTTGAGAGAAAATCACAGTTTTAACTATATCTGGTCAGAGGGGGGTCTTTTCGACCTCCCTGTTTCGCTCTATTTGCTTGAAGATTTTAAGACGTTTGACCCCATTAGTTTGGCGTTAATAGGACGCTTCACCCCATTCTGATGTATATTTCAGTCTGGTCAAGCTATAGCGAACCTGTAAAGAAGATATTGGCCGTCTGCTGGGACATTTTTCTACCGAAAAATGGACAAATTAAGCTTGAAGGGGGTCTGGGTTTTAGCTTGAAGGAAGTCTGGGAAGGCGTTTCCGTTAGTCTAAGGAACAAACTAATATACATTGCTCGAAAATGGCAAAAACAAGGAAAACCCAGAATAGTATTTAAACAAAATATCATAACAAGACCCCAGATAGTGTTTAGACCAGATAGTGGTAAGGATATAATTATATAGTTAGACAATTTCGAACCTAATATTGGTGACCAAGATGCACAGTATGACGATGCAACCTATAGGAAGAGTGCCTCTATATAAATGTTGCCACTTGTATTATTTAAGTCATAAATAACACGAATATTTGCATTTCGTTAGGATGAATGTGTCAGATATGGGGATATTTTATGATTCTATTTGTTTACCCTTATAACTTGTTATTCGTGTGGTGGGCTGGATCTGTCAGAGTGAGGGTTGGTGACCTCTACTTTCCATAGCCGTTTCTGACTTTACCTATATCATCATTCTTATTTCTAACTTCTTTTCTGAGAGTATTGAAGTGAGTTGGGCCATAATGGTGTGCCCCATGGTTCATTAGTGTCTTACTCTCACAGCCTACTGGCACAAGTCGGCCTCTCTCTGGCGTAGGGATGCGGGGCGACCCCATTGGTGGTTCAATCAGCTTCTGGAGCAGTCGACCACTGGTTCCAATCTTCAGAAAATGTCTGTGCTTGGTATGCTTCCAGCCCGGGCTCCACCGGGGTAAATAAAATAGTAAATCAGTGGTGGAGCTGCCATCTGGGTGAGAGACTGCTATGGGTCTGCTCCTTTAGTGCTAAGGGTCTTAATCCACTTAGTGGAAATGGCACTGTGGAGTGGGTCAGTGGAGATATGTCTGGGAGCCTGGAGGTAGCTTCTGCCATGGCCATCTCTTTTTGGGCGCGGGGCGTCAGATTGATGATGGTGATGCACGTATTATTAGTAGTAGTATTCTTATTATTCTTATTATTACTAGTTTAGTTATAAACAGTTACTTCTCAGAACCCCCAAGCAATGCTGACGTATGCAGTCATATACTCGGTGTGCGACGGGTATAATTATTATTAGAAAAATAAAGCTGAAGTTGTATAAGTGTGACACATATCTTGCTGGATATTGCACATTGTGGTCAATAGTTTATGATTATGTCATAATTCCAACTCATATATAAATGTTTGTTAAATACATCTCTATGTTCTTCCTGATTCAAAATCCTGAAGACACTCGAACTAATGACCCTTCTTCCAACGTTAGCATGCTTAAGTAATCACATTTGACTTCAGCCCATTAATTTCCTTAACACCTTCTGTACCGGCGACGTCATTTTAATTTTACGTTAGCTATATTTAAACGATTTTGTGCAGTTGAAGAAGGATCTGTGGTAGTAAAAATGGTTAAGTGAGATAGTTCGAAGCCTGTTGATTGCTCGAGGCCATTTTTAAACTGAATACAATAATTTAATAGTAGCTACAATCAAGTTAAGAGGACGGCGCCGGTACAGAAGGGGTGAAAAAACAAAATATTCAATTACATAGGATATAATTGGTATACTGTATAGTGACAACCGTGAGCCGAATCTGACATGGGTAATTATTTCTACATTCAGGAGTAATCTACTATAGGCTATATATTGTTCAGACTTCCAAATGTTTCGCCTACATTTTAAAAGACCTATTATCATAGCGACAGAGACCGATTTCTTGAGGGTGACTGACCAAATAAAACTCCAACAATAAACACATTCCTGGAAGCCTCTGCAACACTATCAAAGAATACAGAGTATCTAACGTTAAAGTTGTTTCGCTATAATTATTCCAAAAACCTTAACTTTAACCTCTCGTAACTCAGGAAGGGCTGGGGAAAATGACTTGTAATTTACCACACCGGTTCACTGGTTGACTCTTTTCACAATAACAGCTCAATTGACTGAAGTTCTCTTTGAGTTAAGGAGGGTTGGTGTCGGGATTTCGTGCCTACCTATAATGAACAGGGTATATTAGCCGAAACAGATGTTATAGATTGCAGTGAACAGACAACTTTTCATAGTGACGGCGTTTCGGACATTCGAAAACAACGTATGGCAAGTGATAGGCTACTTCGCTTATGACAAGTCTGACCTTATTAATGTATCTTACCGTGTATTCTCAATAATGAGTGGCATGCTTGTATAATGGAATATAGTGATATTCAAAAATTTAAACAAACATCGTAGAAAATGAAATAATTACTGGTACACCAAATGCACAACAGTTCGAACATTATTAGGGCATTATTAGTAGTGAACAGTATGTTTTCAGGCGTTTCGTAATTAAACCGTAATCAACCTGTAGGCTAACCTAACCTGTTCTAAAATAACAGCATACAGTAACAGCTCACTGTATCTACTCATCATCAAGCCTTAGACTAACCTTACCTAATCAAACTTAGACCAACCTTGCCTCACCTCACCATACCTAACTTAGCCACAAGGAAACCTTAACTGTAACCAAATCTTAGCCTAGCCTATATTTACCTAGTTTAAGCTAACCTAACATACCATAAGCCTACCTCAATTAGCCGTAACTAAACAGAAACCAAGTAATAGCCTTATGCAACGTACTCTAATCTAACATAAATTAATCTAACCCAACTTTACCAAACTTGACGCCAAGCTTATTCTTTTTAAGAATTATTCAATAG
Source organism: Paralithodes platypus (assembly GCA_032716605.1). Taxonomy (NCBI): domain Eukaryota; kingdom Metazoa; phylum Arthropoda; class Malacostraca; order Decapoda; family Lithodidae; genus Paralithodes; species Paralithodes platypus. The sequence continues at coordinate 33,561,076 of CM064528.1, read as the reverse complement.
AGGAAGTAATAACAGACAACACAAAAAAAGGTCCATGTGCCTAAAGGCATGTCCCATTCATAAAATGTTTGTAACAATTGGACTTAAACTATTGTGGGTTGTAAATTTGTGGAAAGCAGCACCAAGGAAGGGAATTCCAGAGAGTAGAAGTTCTGGGGATAAATTAATTTTGATAAGCGGAAGTTATACATTGTGGAGGAAAGAGAGTGAATTCATAGGCATTTCCAGCTGCCCTAGTTCTGTGGGTAAAGAGGCGGAGAGGTGGTACAATTATTGAAACAAGTTCCTCTGAACATTTACCATGAACATATCTTTACAGTAATGCAAGTTAAGCAGCATCTCTTCGTATGAATAATGTAGGAAGATCCAGCGTGATAACAGGGTTATTGATTAATCTAATTGCTTTATTTTTAATGTTGTCCAACTGCCTCAATGCAACCACTCCACATCCATTTCACAAGTGTGAACAGCTTACCAAACCTAACCTAGAAAACCTAATCTAAAATAATATAATCTAACCAATCTAATCGTATTTTCATAAAAACTGCTTTCAAAGTGTGATAAATGTAATTCTAGTAGAGATGAAATAGGGAGTATGTTAACTTAACGCCTTACGAGCGGGCCCGTCAGTAACTTCTACTACCAGCCAAGCGGGTGGTTTTACCCTAAACGACCTTGTTTCCGTGCTCTTTTTCATGCATAAACAAGAGCCAGAGCGTAATACAATTATGTATCCCTGAAAGGGCGATAATTGAGCTTTCCAATGATACCAGAACCATCCTTCTACGACCACGCGTTCTCTTGCAACGATCGTGCAACCGAAGGGCAAAATCGCTAAAATACGGTAATTTCCTTACATAATTCCCTGTGTAGCGAGGAGGCGGTGAGTGTGGGTGTGTGTGGAGTAGGGCCCAGTGCTGGCGCAGGAGCCGTGCCGAACGGTCAGAGCCGACCGACGCCCCTCCCACCCACCGCTCGTCTCTCTCTCAGAGCCAAATATTGCTCAGAATTGCACACCGCCTTAAGTCGGTCCCCGCCACATAGTCCTTTCTTCTCTAGACCGACTTAAGTCGGGCCCCGATAGACAAGGGTTAAGGATGAAATAAGCGGATACCTAACGTGGAAATGAGCAGTGGACATGGTTGGTGCTCATTGTTGTCACTCAGTTACGGTCAGCGCTGCAGGGAAAATTTTATTCTTATAACTCTTCCTCCCTGAACGGTCAACGGCACTAGGAAACACGATTGCTTAGGCATTCTAGCATGGGGTTTATAATTCTCACTGTTTATAATAAAGCAGTTTATGTTCGGCTTCCTTTCCATTATTTTCCATGGACTCATAAACAGATTCCATAATATATAGTGCTAATAATTACTTAACTAATATTAGTTACTTGTAAATAGACGCGAGTGCATTCAAAGTTTTCACGGACTAGTTTTCCAAATGTGCAGATACGTTTCTCTGTCCATCACTTTTTAGAGTAATTAAAATAAACAAAATCTGAAGATGCGGACAATAATTAAATTAATTGAACCATACGAAATTAGCATAATATTTCACATGGAAGAAAGTGCAAAGGAATATAAATAGCATTGCATTATGAAAAGAGAACAAAATTATCGTATGATAAAGTCAATCTTTTTAGTTTAGTTGTTAATGAAGAACTGTCGTCATTAAATTAGGGAAAATAAATTTATATTTAATAAAAATGAATATAGGATAATAACAATTTCAGAATATACTATAAACTATCTAAAATCACGTCAAAGTGGCGACTATTTCCTATCAAACCCGTCCGGTGAGATCAACGGGAAGTGTAAACCTATCCAAAAGGACACATTATAAAGTCTGACCTTGGTGGGCTTAATAGCTTTCTTACTAGGCGTTTTGTAACCCGAGCAAGTGGTTTAACTGGAATTTTGTTCATTTCAATCCACATAGGCCTATCATTCTTTCACATACCGAATAGACGTAAGCCTCAATGGAGACAAATTATTGACAATAGATAGATAGATAGATAGATAAATAGAGATAGATAGATAAATATGGGTATTTGATCTATGTGTAAATTTGTGCAACAAACATACAGCAAGAGTGATTGACAAACAAAAATATAAATTAATTTGAAAAGGGAGGGGCAGGGTGAACTAATGTAGGTAAACGTTGGACGAGCAAATACAAGAACAAAAAACCCTGGAGACCAAAGGAGACAGTAGGGGCAGAGAGACAGTGTTGGCTCAGCAGATGACAAACCCAACTTGGTCATCCCTCATTGTTGTGTGGAAGAATAGAGAGACGCTGTGCTCAGGAAGGTAAAAGAGGCGGTGTGGCAAAGGGCGGTAGATGGCGTTGACAAAGAAGAAAGGGTTTAGCTACCATTATGAACTAAAGCATTCAAAGGAACAATTACGTGCCATAGGTATAGTACGTAAGATATCGAATCAACCAGGAATCAACTATCAACATATATTCAAAATGTGATACCGTATCCAAATTGTACTACCATATTCATAACATAATGATGAATGCTAAGTATGTTTCAATATGTTAATAGTTTATCTAATTTGGATAAGTGGTTACATTTCTGGTATTAATTTTGTTGATGTAATAAGGATTTTGGTGGTAGCTGGCGAAGGTATAATTTATTCCCAACTGTAAAAAAAAAAAAAAAAAAAAAAAGGATGTGCTAATGTCTTGATGAGATAAAGCTGTGGTGTTGGGTGTGATGAACATTAATATGATAATTGTAAGTAGTAGGAAATACTATACTCAGCTCATCATAATCGAGCGAGATACTGCCATGATCTTATCTTGTTTATTGATTTGTGCCTTGATTTTTACATAATGGAATATGTATACAGTCAGTTGTGAACATTTACCAATAATATAAAACTTATTTGTAGTAATTTCTTATTCTTTGCTCAAACAACAGGAGATACAATTTTAGAAGGAAAAGTATCTCTCCAGTCTATGCTCCAGGTTAAAATGAACCGGGTACAGTCAACAAAAGTCGCATTAAATTAACCGAAGTAAATTAAACGTGGATAGTTTTCCCAAGATATAGAATAATTAAGCTAGACACACCTGGATGGATATGGTATATAGGTATTTTGATGTGGAGGTGCTGATGCCAGACATTTATGATTGCATTAATAGATATTTAAGATGTGATACTTTTGCTATCTGTAGCAAAAGGGAAGATAGAAAATTATATATATATGTTTTCCTCATATGGTCACTGGTGGTAACATACTAAGTTATTAATTTTGACTAGCCGTAGTAAAGTGAATAGGCTAATAAAGTTACAGTTATCTTAATAGTGCCAGCAGTGAAGACAGTGACTGTATTGTCTGCTCGGTAATCCATCATTGTTCAATTTAGGACTGTAAGTGAATGATGACAGTAGTAGTGAAGATGATGGCAGTGGTGAAGATGGTGACAGTACAGACGATGATGACTGCTGAATTTGATACCAGATTTGTCACTATACAATTGGTGCGGTAAAACGAAACTACTATAGCTCTCCTGATGGTGATATTATTAACTGTAGGGATGAGAATGACAGCTGTGCAGAATGTGACAGTAAGATACAAAATATAGTGATAACGATAACATTATGACTAGTAGGCGGGTGCCCAACCCCGAAAGGAGTTGAAATAGGGGAGCTATCCCCCCGCCAAAGGCGGCTTTCTAGGGCCTTTCCTAGCTCATGCTGAGAGGATTGGGTTCTAGTCATGTGGTGATGGGCTGGTCTATCAGAGTGAGAACTGAGCGATCTCTGCCATACCCATAGCTTACTCTGACTGTTCCTTTTACTTAAATATTTTCTAGATCTCAAGTGACGGCGTCTCTACCAATCTACCAAGATTGGAAGTCAAAGCGTCACATTTTTCCTTTGCCCCTCGACTTTCTCTTCATAATTACTGAGGGGCACAGGGCCCTGGGTGGGGCTTTGGTTTCCCGAGCGTTTCCGCACCCTCCTCAGCTCCCCGCCATGGAGTGGCTTCGGTCACCCAGGCTTTATTGTGGTCGGCAAGGAGGGTTCTGGGGGGGGCGCTCGGTTATGACCTTGGCCTTGCTCGGGGCCTTGGGGCTGTTCGGCCAGGCAGCTTGGGGAAGAACAACAACAACAACAACATTATGACTAGTGGATATAGGGACTATGGTGTCTGAGATTTTTTTTTTCTAGTTTATAAATCAAACTGAAAATGCATTGCTCAAAAGTAGCAAAAGCAATCAAAACCATAACACAAAATCATAACCCCCCCTAAATGTTGCAGAAGATAGCGTGAAAGTGTTTATCTGTGTATGAACAATGCTCACCGCGGGGTTTCCTAACATCATGTACAGAACTGTGGGGACTCGGGCTTTCTTTGTAAGGGGGATGACCAGAGCTTCTTAGTCGGGAACCTATCTTTGTGTTCGTGTGGCCTGAGGGAAACCTGTGTGATCTCTAAAGATTCCTGAGGTTTTTAGTTTAAATTTGACCTAAGAGTAACATAATCTCTCCCATGCTCTCTAAACAAACATATTAAACATCATTCATGAATTCTTATTTGGGAATCAATCCTTGTGTTCATGTGGCCTGAGGGAAACCTGTGTCAGCTCTAACTATTCTTGGTGATTCGATGTGTAATTTGACCTGCATCAATTATAAAATCATGAACACTTATCTCCCATACCCTCAAGACAACGTTAATAATTACACATGATTAGAGAAAAAAAATCCTGCAAATTACAACACAATACCATTTGTTTTAAAGAGATGAGTAAGAGAGCAAAAACTTTAATACACGAGTTATTGCCCATTGAAAGTTTGGCAACCCTTAAAAATCTGGAAGATAGGCAGTCTATTCAAAACGTTATGATGATTTAAACAGAATCGTTATTAAGACAATACCAACAGAAACTGATAAAGTACGATTATCAGCTCACTTACGATACTTTAACATTTGACCATATATTAGTGGGAAGCTACCTAAAATACGCATTACGCAGTGGCTTATCCAACGAACGTTTGATTGCATTTTTAATAAAAATGGTAAAGTGTCAAAGATTAACGTGACCAATATGACGTTCGAATGGAATTGGATTGTGCTAACACATGTATAGCTTCGTAAGAACAAAACAATGGAATTGGATTGTGCTAACACATGTATAGCTTCGTAAGAACAAAACAATGGAATTGGATTGTGCTAACACATGTATAGCTTCGTAAGAACAAAAACAAAAAGGGGGGGGGGGTCAAGTAAGGCAAAGTGTGTGTGTATTGCGCGTATGTTTGAGTGTAGGTGTGTGTGTTATGGCTTGATTTCTGAAGGGTATGCGTGAACGTACATACACGTGTGTGTGCGTATTGGGTTCTGTGTATGATTCAGTACTGGGTGCCAGTGAGGGTATACTTATTGATGAGTGGTACCGTATAAGAAAGCGTGTATCAGGCAGGTATTGTGTGTGTGTAAAGGGGGGGGGGGGGTAAATAGTGGTTGAAAATAAGGTGTTTGTTTGTAATGGGTTGTGTATGTGAGATACAGTACTGGGTGTTTGAGGTTATATGGGTATGACAGATGGTGTGAGGGAGGGGGTGTGTTTGGGGCTAAGTAGTGGCTGAAAAATACGGCGTTTGTGTGTAATGGGTGGTGTGTGTGTGTTTCTGTGTATGTGTGTGTGTGAGACAGATGATACAGTTCTGGAGCTATGAAAGAGATACATTTATTTTGGAGGGCTGATATTGTATTAATCCTACAAGGTATTTTAGTCAATTAAGAATCTATCTCACTATTTGCATACCTAAACAATTGTGTAAATACATAAATATTAAAACTATCAATAACACAGGGATACCTCTACAACCCGTGTATTGATGTGTATGTACTAAGCCACTCACCCACCCCATCACTCAGCACCCAAACTATCACTTCCCCTCCCCACCTCATCAAGCCACCCATCCAAACATTTACCCAATCAATCTACGAACCCACCACTCACCCATCCTCCCCAAAAAACACCCACTCATACACTCACGCACCCTACCAATCATAAATGCCACCACTCACCCATCCACTCCACCAATCACAAAAACCACCACTCACCCATCCACTCCACCAATCCTAAATGCCACCACTCACCCATCCACTCCACCAATCATAAATGCCACCACTCACCCATCCACTCCACCAATCATAAATGCCACCACTCACCCATCCACTCCACCAATCATAAATGCCACCACTCACCCATCCACTCCACCAATCATAAATGCCACCACTCACCCATCCACTCCACCAATCATAAATGACACCACTCACCCATCCACCCCACCAATCATAAAAGCCACCACTCACCCATCCACTCCACCAATCATAAATGCCACCACTCACCCATCCACTCCACCAATCACAAAAGCTACCACTCACCCATCCACTCCACCAATCATAAATGCCACCACTCACCCATCCACTCCACCAATCATAAATGCCACCACTCACCCATCCACTCCACCAATCATAAATGCCACCACTCACCCATCCACTCCACCAATCATAAATGCCACCAGTCACCCATCCACTCCACCAATCATAAATGCCACCACTCACCCATCCACCCCACCAATCATAAAAGCCACCACTCACCCATCCACTCCACCACTCATAAATGCCACCACTCACCCATCCACTCCACCAATCATAAATGCCACCACTCACCCATGCACTCCACCAATCATAAATGCCACCACTCACCCATCCACTCCACCAATCATAAATGCCACCACTCACCCATCCAGTCCACCAATCATAAATGCCACCAATCATAAATGCCACCACTCACCCATCCACTCCACCAATCATAAATGCCACCACCCACCCATCCACTCCACCAATCATAAATGCCACCACTCACCCATCCACTCCACCAATCATAAATGCCACCACTCACCCATCCAGTCCACCAATCATAAATGCCACCAATCATAAATGCCACCACTCACCCATCCACTCCACCAATCATAAATACCACCACTCACCCATCCACTCCACCAATCATAAATGCCACCACTCACCCATCCACTCCACCAATCATAAATGCCACCACTCACCCATCCACTCCACCAATCATAAAAAACACCACTCACCCATCCACCCCACCAATCACCCACCCAAACAGTCACCCACCCCGCCAACCACCCACTCAAACCCTCACGCACCCCACCAATCACCCACCCAAACACTCATCCAACCCGCCAAACACCCACCCAAACACTCACGCACCCTACCAATTAGCCAACCCACCACCCGTTGCTTAGCCAACAGTGGCAGCCATTCTGGGGGTGATCACCCCAAAGCGGAACAAACAGGAAAAGCTGAGTGAGGCAGCAGACATTGAGCAAAATCAATATAAGGTAATCACGTAAAAGCCGATCTTTTTGTCAAAATATAATAATTGGTGTATTCAACTGCGCTATCTTTTGTTAATGTTGTATTATATTATCAGTGCGAGTTTTAGTTCTTTAGCTTCAATTTCCAACCACTCTCATTAAAGTTAATACAGTCATATGTTTCTTTATACAAGAGGAACATTTAATATTAATCGCAAGTGTATTAAGAAACTAACAATTATAAAGTATAAAGGGTGCCATATAAGTGTGTATGAAAGTAGTTTATATATATTAAACATAAAATGGCATAATGACGCAGTATAATTTTCAGAAATACTCTCCCAGCTATTTTATAAATTAGGAAGTGGTAAGACATATTTGTTGCAACACTAATCTCTGCAAATGGTTCCCCAATCGTGTGTCACGCTTGGAGGCCCCTCAGGTCTTCCTTGTACACAGCCAACAAACACTCGAGCCTGCCTCCCTAAAGCGGCCAATGTGTGCACCTGGAACAATACGTGACCGGTAGCGAGTAGAGTTTATCCAACCCAGTTATTTTTTTGTTTACGCATGATACCACCTAATTTAATCGCCTACCTAATCAAATTTAATCTATTCTACTTTACTTCAACACAGTCCCCATCTGATAGATATAAATTTATTAATTCAATAAATATATAGAATACTAAAGAGGTTTTATATATATAAATTCAATCAGACGAGACGCTGTTGTGCTACAGCAATTGTCCACAGGTTTGCTTGCTACATAGCTACTTTTTCTTATGCTATTTAAGTTGTATATTTACTGTGTACACAAAAGGATAACGCATATACAGACTTTAGCAATCATAACAATAAGTAATGAGTAGATGAGGAATTTGGAAGGAATCTGAGTGTAAAATGGAGGGAGAGTAAGAAACTGTTCTGGAAAGAAGTCAAGAAAGTTAGGGAAGGTAGCAAGGGAAACAGTAAGGGTGTGAAAGATAAGAATGGGAGAATGCTAGCCGAGAAGCAAGAGAGAATCGAAAGATGGAGGGAGTACTTCAGTGAGTTGCTAAATGTAAGGAATGAAGAGCCAGCAAACATAGCTGGATATGGTATGGGAGGGAGAAGAAGAGAAGTAGTGGAGGAGGAGGTGGGGATCAGGAGGTCAGAAGTGTGGGAAGCCATGAAAAGAGTGAAGTTTGGAGAAAGCACCAGGAACAGATGGAGTGTGTGGGGAAATGTTGAGGTATGGTGGTGAAATAGTGATAGAATGGGTATGGAAAATGTGCAAACTAGCATGGGAGAAGGGGAGTGCACCCGATGACTGGAAGACTGGCATAATAGTCCCCCTATATAAGGGCAAAGGGGAAAGAGGAGTGTGTGGTAACCACCGAGGAATATGTCTTCTAAGCGTAGTAGGGAAGGTATACAGTAGGGTAGTGATTGAGAGAGTGAGAGTGAGAACGGAGAAATGGATAGGCGACGAGCAGGGAGGTTTTAGGAAGGGAAGAGGATGTGTAGATCAGATTTTTACCCTGAATTGTGTTGTGGAGAAGTATCTGGAGAAGAAACAAAAGGTGTATGTTGCCTTTATGGACTTGGAGAAGGCCTATGACAGAGTGGATAGAGAAGGTTTGTGGAAAGTACTTAGAATATACGGAGTAGAGGGCAAGTTGCTGAGAGCAGTGAAGAGCATGTATGAGGGTGCAAAGGCGGCAGTACGTGTGGAGAGTGAGCAGAGCGAGTTCTTTGACCTGAATGTTGGTTTGAAACAGGGGTGTGTGATGTCCCCGTGGTTGTTTACTGTATATATGGATGGAGTCATGAAAGAAATACTATCAAGAGCAGTGGATGTTGGTGTATCGCTGAAAAGGGAGGGAATTGAGTGGAAGCTACCTATACTGCTGTTTGCGGATGATACAGTTCTGATGAGTGATAAAGAATGGGAGTTGCAGGGTCTGGTAAATGAGTTTGGAACAGTGTGCGAAAAACGGAATTTGAAGGTAAATACGGGGTAGAGCAAGGTTATGGTCTTCGAAAGGGGTGAAGTCACAGAGTGTGAGGTGAAGCTGAACGGTCAGGCTATGGAGATCGTCAACTCTTTTAAGTATCTGGGCAGTGTGTTGAGTAAAGATGGGACTATGGATGAAGAGGTGCGGGAGATGGTACAACAGGGGAAGAGGGTTGTAGGAACGCTAAAAGCAGTAACAAGAAATAGGGTGGTCAGTATGGAAGTGAAGAAATCCTTGCATGACAGTGTGGTAATCCCGACACTGACTTACGGAAGCGAAGCATGGACGTTGGTTGAGAGACTCAGACCAAGAGTGAGAGCAGTGGAAATGAATTACTTAAGGAGTACATGCGGAGTTACATGGAGGGATAGACAGACTAATGAGGAAGTAAGAAGGAGGTGTGGTGTGGAGGTAGATGTGCTGGAAAGTGTGAAAAGGAACAACTTGAGATGGTTCAGCCATATGGAACGTATGGAAAGCGAGAGAATGACTAAGAGGGTGTACGAGAGCAAGGTGGAGGGACAGAGGGGGAGAGGTAGACCGAATATGAGGTGGAAGGATGGAGTGAGGAACTACATGAACGAAGGCGGTGCTGGTTGGGGGGGAGGGGCGTCGACTGACTGGGGACAGAGGTGCATGGGGGCGGTTCGTTCGTGGCCACCCCTTCGGGGATCACGGCGTCAGGCAATTGATAGATAGAACAATAAGTAAAAGAATGTAAGTCTAGTTTGCCATTATATACTCATATCCAGGAATAACATAAACTAAAAGTATCTATGCAACATTTGGACATATGGGCAACTGTGCGAATGATGGGATTAGGGTTGCATATAAACAACTGTGTGGCTAGCCCTCCTCTGCCCAGACACACGGTGAGCCACGCGTCAGCTGTTCACCGTAATGCATTATTTACCCACACAACAGTTCCCTCGTCACGGCCAGCGCGGGTGTAGATGCTCGTATATTATCCGTTATTAACACTAACACTTATATTACACAGTCAGGCATTATATGGCTAATAGGGCTTACTAATGAAGAGTATTTAGGTATATTATTGTTATCACATTGGGGAATAATTATACTGTATAAGTTTATATTATTATATTATTATACCGGTAATATATATATATATAGGCCTATATATATATATATATATATATATATATATATATATATATATATATATATATATATATATATATATATATATATATATATATATATATATATATATAATATTGTATAAATGTCAATATAAATGTATATAGGCCTATATATTAAATAAGGAGGTTACTTAAACATATTTTTGAATTCATATTACATACGCATGGTATACTGATATGCTACTATACTTGACTGACTATTTCATATATCCAGCTTTCAATTAGGCATTCACAAACACACGGATATTATAAGGCCCTTGCAATACCAAGCACATGGCTATAAATACATACACGCATAACACGAAAACACATATTCATATTTTCCCTTACCCCCATTTTCCTAACACACACACAAACACACACTTTAAGATTATAATGTTTCAAGCATTCAAGCGAAGACCTGCTAACGAATGTAAACAAAGATGCACTCGACACTTACCTGGTGACGGTATATCTGGCTCCCGGTCCCGGTCCCGGTCCCGGTCCCGGTTCCGGTCCCGGTCCCGGTCCCCTTCCAGTGAGTCCTGGTCACAGTCCGCGAATATGTCGTCGATTTTCTTTTTCTGATCATGTTTGGATTTGAGGACAATTTGCGTAGACTGAGGGAGCACTGATCGGTTGTTTTTCGGTGTGTCGTATTCATTGTTCTGCTGGGCACTGACTGATCTGACTTGTTTTTGTGGGGAGTCGTATATGTGAGTGGCGGCTCTAGGGACGTCGTAAGTAGCCCCTTGTAACATTGAGTTCCCACTGACGGTCACTTTATTCGACCTCGATTTGATGGACTTGAGGCTTCCGCTTTTTTTATTGGATTCCACTTTGGTGTAAACATTAGACTTCCCGCCGCTTTTGTCTTTAACGTTCATGTAAGTGGGTTCTTTCTCGTCCAGGTTCTCATACACCGGGGCGTCATATTTGAGGTTCTCGTAGTGGAGGTCATTGTGAACTTTGTCGTAGTGGTGGGAGTTGGTGGGTCGCGGGCTGTCATAGATCACCTCGCCCTTTAGGTGGATATTCTCGTAGTGGTTATTCCCCTTGCAGATGTTCTCGTAGTATGCCTGCCCGCCCGAGGACTCCGGAATGTGCTCGTAATCCGGTTCGGGCACTCGTTCGTAGTGGGGGTTACTCGCGTGGCCATTATACTTGACGCCCAAGAGAGAGGAGGTCCCTGGTGCCCTTGGAGCCTTGCCCTTACTGCTCTTATGGCGAGGGAGGGAGGCAGAGCTGTACACAGGCTCCTGCACATTGGCCAGGTCGGGAGTTGACTTCACCATTGTCTTCTTGGCTCGGAGGTACTTCACTGACTCCAAAATTTCATCTACGGACGGTGCCCTTTGCAACTTGGGCCTACTACTACTGAACTCGTTAAAATCACTCGCTAAGCCATCGTTGAAACTCTGAGTCCTTGACAGTCCACTGGTGTTACTATTTTCATTGGTGTAGCAGTGATTGAGACCTTCCTTGAAACTTTGCGTACGTTTTAGAGTATCTAAGGCACTATTTTTCGTAATTCCAATTCTTTCCTTGAAAAGGCTCAGGTTATCACGGTCATAATCAGAGACACTATTGGTATTACTCGAGGAAGACACACTTTTAAAGTTTAGATAAGGCTTCCTTCTCGGTAAGGTTACATTGCTTCCACCTTCCTCGGGGTTTGTATCTGCCACACTGGCCTGGTCTGTGTGGGAGGGCGCGGCAGACCGGCCCGGCAGTGAGGGGTGTGAGTGGGGGACTGAGTAGGGCTGATGATGGTGGTGGTGGCCGTCTGGTCCAGCGGTACCACCACTGCTGCTGCTGCTGCCATCTACACTCACCCGAGTCCAACTGTTGCTCTGGCCAAGCTTACCGCTCAACCTGAAACCACGCAGTAATTACAGCTATGAATCAATTACCATCCATGGGAACAACTGCTTAAGTAAGCTACACAACAGTAAGAAGTTGCGGAATATATATATATATATATATATATATATATATATAGAGAGAGAGAGAGTAAATAAGTCTGTGTGTATGGAGGGGAACACATTCAAATGATTTTTATAACATCCGTGCGGTCGAATTATGTTTATTGTCGTATCTGACTGTCTTTACACCACGTTAATTTCTTAAACAACTTGGACAAATTACTCAAAAGTATTATATAATATTGGAATTGAGGATGAAATAGTCATCTATGTAGTTATGGTGTAAGGTGTATATGTTCATACTATCCAATGCGTATACATACTACTGTATGTTGGTACTGTGAACAAGATTATTATTTTCACCCCACCTGGCGTCACTTATAAAGTAATACACACATAAGTATTGCTGGTTATCTTCCGCATAATTACCTGTTTATTTCCAAACTTTAACATAGTTGGTGACAAGTAATAGGCAGATTTATAGGTTACGCCAGGGGATATGAAATTAATAGGGTGTAACTAACGAAATGTAATAATTATAACTAAAACACATATTATTTGAACCAGTGAAAAGCTACAACACACAACTGTATAAAATACTACACTCCTAATAATGTAACAGTTATAATAATATTAGTTTCTTTTAATATTATATTATATATTAAAAAAATAATCATTTAAGATAACATCCTCCTCTAGCTAAACAAATCTTTCAAATTTCTAGTGTTGTGTTCATTACCCAAATACATAATCTTTTCAACAAGATTTTGGCAGATACTCTGTGATGATTATGTTTGTGATTTACACCCACATACGGATTTTGAAAAATAATGATCGTTACATTAATTTAATATCCACATAAAACATATTGAATTTGGCAGATTCGATGTTCCCCATCCACCCACTCTTGCTTCCGATTTCTTCAGCAACATTTTTGTTCGAAGTAATGTTTAGTAAATTTCCATGCAACAACTCGATAACTTCTACTTAAATTAGTCCTATTGTCAAAACATTAGCTACTCTGTTGACATATTTGAATCAAGTTTGCCAACGAAGATTAAGTTTCGGCTATCCATTGAGTTTTTACATATTAATCCTTGATACCGATTTCTAGGCAAAATATAAAGGGTGATACATGATATTTTTATCCCAAACGCAGCACAGCCCACTTGTCGGAGAAATTTGTATTAGATAGATAAAATGAATATAAACACCATGTGAGGAGGAGCGGCCAATGATTGGCCTGATGAAGCTATATAATATAATATAAACACCATGTGAGGAGGAGCGGCCAATGATTGGCCTGATGAAGCTATATAATATAATATAAACACCATGTGAGGAGGAGCGGCCAATGATTGGCCTGATGAAGCTATATAATATAATATAAACACCATGTGAGGAGGAGCGGCCAATGATTGGCCTGATGAAGCTATATGAATATAAACACCATGTGAGGAGGAGCGGCCAATGATTGGCCTGATGAAGCTATATAATATAATATAAACACCATGTGAGGAGGAGCGGCCAATGATTGGCCTGATGAAGCTATATAATATAATATAAACACCATGTGAGGAGGAGCGGCCAATGATTGGCCTGATGAAGCTATATAATATAATATAAACACCATGTGAGGAGGAGCGGCCAATGATTGGCCTGATGAAGCTATATGCGAAACCTTGTCAATAAAGTGCTCCTCCTCACATGGTGTTTATATTCATTCTGTCTACTTTTCAAAGTATATTTTTATTAAATAGATACATAAACTGCATACTCAGGTGATCAAAACAAAATCATGATAAACAAATAGCATGCCATTAATGAAAATGCACACCGGAATAAGCCATATTACGGTGTCCTTCCGATTTGGGGTTGTGACCACAACCCCGAAAAAAAGTCTGCGCACCCAACACAGAGACACACATTCATCTTTGGCAAAAATATTTCACCAGAGCATAAACTACAGTGTATATTCGAATTGCTCAACAACATCCTGGCCATGTGGTAGGCCATTAACGAAACGGGCCTATGCGCATGTCATATAGAAATCAATTCAACGACAACTTTTACCAGTGTATTGCGGCTTTTACCATAACCAAAATAATACAACAATACATTAAATGAGTAAAATATATAAATATAATAATATATCTCGACTCACCCAACATCATCCTGGTACTGTGGGCGACCATTGATGAAGAGGACCTGCTCGTATGTTCCTGGGTCCTCCTCCATATTCAACAGATCGTCCTCGTACCCGCCCACGCCGCCCACATCAGGATGGCCGCCCATGTTGGAGGGGTAGAAGTCGGTGTTAGGGTCGTCGGAGGCCACACTCCACGCCTCGCTGCTGCTGCTTCCGTAACAACTGCTGCCGCGGGAGGACCTTCGTCGGGTTTCTTTTACTCGGGCTCCTGGAGTTAAGAGAGCAAAACAAGAGAATCCCTTTTAAATTGAAATCCAGGTCATACTATACGCTATATATAGCCTAGTGTAAATTAATTAATATAACTTGTCTTATTCTAAAATATCCTACAGCCACCCACACAAACCAAACCTAAGCTTAACTCATACGTTAAACGTTGGGCTCGGGTAATTTCCCATCTTATCTTATAACGACGTCTACTTTAATGTAACTAGCCTATTCCAACCTAGCTTAATCTAAACTATCAAAACCAAGCCTAAGCCACTCAAATTAAACCTAATTTTATGTCTTAATTTAGTCGATTATGTTGAGCTTATGTTTCATGTCATCAACTACCAGTCAAATATTCACACAATCTCATAATTTAGCATAATATGCTAATGTATGGTGTTACAAACAAATCCAAGCCAAGTAAAGCCCATGGTCAATGAACACCATACCTCAATACCTAGCATAATCTGTCCAGGTCTTAAAGATATAATAAGTTCCTCCACCTCATCTCAAGCCCTGGTCAGTTTTCACCCAACGAATTCCGTACAACTTTACCAATATGCCATTTGAACCAGTGCCAATCAATCAATCAATCTAGGGCCAACTAAATAAGGGCAAGATTAAACCATAATGCTTAGCCCCATTAGTTTTAAGATTTTAAGTTTTTCGCCCCATTACTTGGTCGATTTTAAGAACTTTTGCCCCATATATTTGTAAATGTAACGATCTTTCGTTCCATTTGGAATCGATTGTTTTTCTGGTGAGCGATAGCGACCCTGCAATCTAGAGGAACTTGACCCTAGGTCGGAAAAAATTTCTACCAAAAAATTAACATTTCTATTTCGAAGCAAACTAAACCGTCTCCTTAACCAAATATAACTTAACGGAACTGGATGAGTTGGTGATGGATGAGATCTACTGGTCTAAATGGTCTACTAGTTGAGTTGTCATGTCACCCACAACACTTCATAACTTACCCAATATTTTGAACTTATATTAACTTGATATTATCTAACAGTAATAAGCACATTATTTGTATAAACATTATTATATTCTGATTAATAGGACGTGCCCGTATATGACTGACTTATAAAAACTGCCCAAGTCCTAAAGAACTCTAATTCAAAACATCGACTATGATGAGATGGGACTAATTTTAATCTCACCAATACAGGTCAATTATTATTACACATTTTATAATTAAACGAGTTAAATATATTATTAAAACTTGATGTCTCTAATGCCAAATCGACGTTTATGTAACCAAATCTTTCACCTGCGCGTGGACGACATAAATCAATGGAAAACCGGTGATGCTGTGTGCAGGATATGAACTGTTATGTCCTCATCTAATAACACGGTATGCATGTCCATCAATCTCAGCTTCTTTGCATCCTTTAAAATAATACATTTTTATCGTATTATTATTATTATTATTATTATTATTATAGTTTCCTCCCTGGACCACCATCAATTACAAAAAAAAAAAATCCATTACCTGCCTTCGAGATAAATTTGTGCATTTCCTGGTATAAAAATACCTCGGCCAGAGCCTCCTAAATTGCAGGCTAGCTGTCGCTCGCCAGGAAAAAATCGTCACCTTCATGGCGATAGGTCTAAAAGTAGCCAAACTAATGGGACGAACATCCAAAAATATAATAAATATAATAGGGCTAAACATGAGGAAGATGGGGATCCTGAACCCACTACCCCCCCCCCCCCCCCCCCCACACACACACGGCGCTATGAACGTATAGTAACCTTAGCAGCACGATGGCCTCTTTCTTATTTGTATCCTTCCTAAAATGTAGAGGAACTTAGAGAGCTTAGTAAAATCGTCCAATGTTAGCTAGACTATATCTAGAATGAGACCATGGTATTGAAAGGGTACATTTGGGGGCCATAACGCTATAGAGATTCTGTCGTAAGAGAGAGTGGCTATTTTTTATTTGGACGACATTTTGGCGCCTTCATTATCGAAAAACCAGATTATATTTAATTATTAATCATGTAGAATGTATATCCAAAGACCAAGCTATATATCCTGTACCAGTATTCCCAAATGTGTATTATGGGTATGGATATACAGTATATGCGAGTAAATAGAGGAAAATATCACCAATGGCACTAAGACGACGGAGGTTGGCCGATCTCTGTTACTATAGGACCTTTATTACACAACTATCCAACTCACCCAATGAGGTATTTTTGGCATTGTTGGCGACCAGATGAGCGGCCCGCTGGAAGAAGGCCAGAGAGTTCCTGAAGGTGGGCCCGCCTGGGACCCCTGGCGATCGTGGGTCCCCTTCAGTATCAGAGGGCCCCGCCGAGGACGCCGCGAGGCCGGAGTCACGGGGGCTGGACGACCGGCTCTCCGAGGACGTCGCCCCTTCTCTTTGTCGCACCTTCAGGGCCTGCTGTGGGAGAAAAAAAAGATGGGTTGTTAGGGGGGATGTTATTCAATTGATTTACAAGAGAGAGAGAGAGAGAGAGAGAGAGAGAGAGAGAGAGAGAGAGAGAGAGAGAGAGAGAGAGAGAGAGAGAGGTGGGGGGGGGGGGGGCGAGTAGAAAGACATGCACAACCAAAACTACACATTCAACTGGAACAACAACACTGATACAATAATAGAGTTAGTGTACAGTATGTGTACTCGGTTATGCACACAATTGAACTAATACACAGGACAGTTTTATTGCTGTTTTTTGTTGTAAATAGTTTAAATCTCGCGCGTGTGTGTGTAATTCACTCACTTGTTCACTTGTGTGTGTGTGTGTGTGTATGTGTGTGTGTGTGTGTTGGGTGCGTAGACTTTTTACCAGTCCTATACTAGCTTTTGGCTTAAACTGCCGTAATTTTGATTATCATCTAAATACTGTTTTAGCCTACATAGCTTCAGAAAATACAATAATTGACATAACACAGCATTGTAACCATTTCAGTAAAGTATTGCTCCGCTATATTTCCCAAACATATAGATATTCTGGTGAACATGTATTTCCTTCTTTTACTGCGAATATTTGTTCGCATCATCTAGTTGCTTTTCAGAAGAGAGTTGTATGTAATGAATTACTACTGTACATGACTAATTAAGCAATACAAATTCCACCACTTGTGTACGCCATATAGCCATTGGTACAATTGTGGTCAACAAATGTCTGGACATATTTTAGAGTGACAATTTTTCATACACAGGCGAACTAATTTGAGAAACTGACCGAGGCACACAGAACATATGACTGAGATTCATTAACTAATGTTCACCGTCTTGTGTTTTATCATTAGGTGTTTAAATATTGCTGACCCCGACTGTCCTTTCATAATACTGATGTGTTGATAACGTTTGTAGCAAATAATTGACTATTAAATCATAAATCAATTAAAGTTTAGATAATCTCCTTAACTACTTACACAGACAATATGTTGGGATATATTATATATTATTTATGCTGAATCACGCATAACTTTCATATACGTAATTTTGGAATTTGCCTAGTTACAACAGTAATTTAATCACATACTTGAATGATCATAATATTGGCTCATTCTACAATAAATATTGAAAGTCACGAAAATGAAAGTTAAGCCATTATGGATCAGTTATATTATACACAACAAGATAAATAAAAAGCTTACTAAAAGTGAAGCATTGTGTCAAGTGTCACAGTGACCCCCGATGACTTTCACGAGTCGAGTCGCAGATCTCGTTTTGTAATATTAAGACAAGACACATCCAATATCATAACACATCATAACATGACATAATAACAAAAGGCAAAATTCACCAGAAAAAATATTGTATAATACCTATACCTAATGGCATAGCTAATGTAGAAACACGTCTACCTTACTAGTACATAACAAAATATATATAAACCACTATCTAATCTTGTCTTATAAATCATCAATAACATGGCCATAGCTGATAAAAAACATTTATAATATTTGGTACATGACACGTATTCGAATTTAACTGAACATGAATTAAAAAAGTTAAAGCCTTGAATATATAGCTACCACAAAGCATAACAATCACGCATAAAAGCAGGATAACTAAGAGATAACCTTCACAGTGCATTATTCATTTATTTGCTAATAAAAGTGTGAAGGAATAGCCGAGTTACATACGGTAGCTGCTAGTATGCTGTAATATCCTAAATGTATACACCTTTTGTATTATTTTAATAAAGGATTTTTTTAGTTAGCATGGAAGAATAGAGGAAGCAAATACACAATATAATAAAAGCAAGATTTATTAGATATTATTATATATTATAACTACGTGGTTATATGCATGTGAGTCCGAGTCTCCAGGTTTCCTACTGAAGACACACATTACAAATTTAGGGGAAATTTGTATATATTATTGTTTTATTAATTTACATATTATTATGTTTTCGTTTCCTTCCTAGACCTCCACCAAGCTGTAACAAATACCCCCAAGACCCCCTTTCGAGATAAATCTGTGCAATTGACCACTTGCGGGTTTCGTTCTATAAGGAAGTTGGAGTTGTAGATATCGATATTTATCAGAATTACCTGTTAAAATACTGTTGTAGTACATTTATAAATACATAAAACCCAATTCAACATACCATTTATCCATAGGAAACGTACATTATTATTGCATTTCTGTTTAATATCGATGTTCACGGCTCCAACTTCCTTATAGCCTGAAACTCGCAAGTGGTCAATTCGATAGACAAATGCCCTGGCCTTTTTCTCCTTTATTGCAGGCTCGTTATCGCTCGCTAGTAAAAAGTCGACACTTAAATAACACGTAAAGATCATAAAATCGCCAAACTAATGGACTGAATGTCTTAAAATGTTAAAACTAATGGGGCTAAACATGAAGAAAGAGAGTGTCCAGAAATCCCCCCCCCCCCCCCATCCGTTTATGAACCTTAGCAACTTTATTTAATCTGGGTCCAGAGCAGTATTGGTTATATACGTACATTTTTGGATATGATGATAGCTTAAATCCTTGAATAATTAGGTGTTATTTTAATTATTGTGATATATTAAGACATTAAATATTGCAATATAACGAAGGCTATATAATAATCAAAATCTAATTGAAGAGTGAACTGATTTTCCCAGCCTTTCTTCCACTTAACTAGTAAACTCTGGCTCTTGATCACTCTTTCAATTGTTGGGAGGCATTTTTTACAGGCAGCTTTGCCTATTGGCCCCTTCATGCACATTTAAAAACTATTTATATGGCATCAATGATTAATCACCTACGTCGAGGGGTATAATTAAAGTGGGTATAACTACATTAGTATTGTCTTTATAATGTGTGATTCTTTGTATGTGCATTAGTTATCAAATACACTTTGAAATTATAATATGCTATCAACCGAGGTTTAGTTATACAGTGAAAGGTTTACAAGTGGTTCCAGTTTACTAAGAGTCAAACACTGGAGGCCCTCAGCCTCAGCAGGTGGTCGCGCCCGGGTTATAGCACTGTAACCCAGCAAATGGACTTATAAACCCTTTCACCATTCATCACATATTTTACATTTAATTCTAGCTAACATTGGAAGTTTGTACTGAGCTTAGGATTTACTCTAGGAATCAATGTGACTAAAACTGGTCTAGCTCACATTAGACGCTTTTACTCAACTTAGTAAGTAAATACGTCAATGTGACTAAAACTATCTCAATTAATCCCCTGACAGCCACAAGTTCTTTATAATCACAACATATTCGTCTTTATATAGCCAAAATAAGCAAAAAAAGAGGAGTCTTCGAACTGAAGAGGCAAAGCCCTGTCACACCAACACTATTTCCGGCAACTTTGGTCTTGAAGCTTCGGAATTTAAGTTACTGGTGTATATGATCGGGTGGATGGGACTCGATAGCCTAGGCGGACAACCTATCTAGGGGAAAAAACCCTACACAAATTACCGATAGGCGACACGCTAATCAGTGCCACTTACAGGTGGCGATTTCTATAACAGATAACAGATAAGATAACCTGTAACAAACCAAGGCCAATTTAGCTACAGATATTGATGAAAAGTTATTCCAAAATCTAATTTCGGTAACCGTCTGTTGAAAGAAGCTATTGAATTCAAGTGCAATCAGATTTTTGCTACTAATAGCTATATAACGTCCGTAAAGTTGCCGACACCAAAGCCAATGAATCCCAGAATAATGCTACAGATAATGATACCAATAAAAAATCGCCGGAAAACAGCCTAAGATTATTATTGACCAACACAAAGCATATGTATTCTGACAATATTTTCGTAATTATCGCATTGAAATATGGAAGCGACTCAATTTCAAGGTAGAGTATTATATTCGGCTGAATTAATTTATTTCCAACTATAGTTGCTGAGAAAATATTCCAGACAAGTTATTGTTTAGCGGTACCGGTGCCTGGCTCCGGAAAACGAGAGAGAAAGTGCTGAGTTCACTATTTGCATTCTTCTTGTTCCCGCACACTCTTATTACCGTAATTTGTTCACCCTCTCACCGTTCATAACTGCAAATGTAAAAAATAAAAACCTTGCAAGAAAAATGCATAACCGTTTGACAAAGAGCTTATCCCAAGAAATTGGAAAGCTCGTGCCGGTACTTACTGTAGTAAGACGAGCTTCACCACCACATGTCATCATGTAACTCTTCAATAAATATGACTATGTTAGCCATTAATAAGTATCATATTCACAACATACATTATGTATGTAAACTGCATATTAATCTACCTGGCCCCACTTAGGAGAATATGTTAGAAGAATACGCTAAAGGTTGGTGTAACCGAAAATATAACAAAAGGCAATTGATAAGAAACGCATCAAACAACAAGGAAAGTAAAACTCTAGACGCTTTAGAATAGCTGCACAATTATACAATATAGATAGAACCATTACACACGACAATACCAATAAACATACGAGTTTAGTGACCAATTGATCGTATTACAGTATAACTGAAATTACTGTATGTTTGTCCGTACTGGATATGGAGAGGTCACTTAGTTTGGACTGTTTTCGGAGATTATATTTATAATAGTCCAGTTATTTTATGCCAGACCATCATATCATAGTGCTAGATTATCGGGCAAATGCTGAACAAATTTGTATATCATAATTGTGTGCAGGTTACGTGCAATGTAAAAATCCCTGATACCTTGCGTTTTTTCCTCCATCTCAAAAACGCTATTACCAATACCCCCTACATAAACTGCCAGTATACAGTATAGTCAAAACAATTGAGTTACATTAAGTATAGCTTTTATTATATTGTATATTTCCTCTTAAAACTGTTCAGTTTATTTTCTTAAAAGCATTAGAAACTTATATAGGTTATGCTTTTAAAAGTACCTCATCTCTTTCTATACAAACTAATGACGAATCTAATTAAGTATATATATATATATATATATATATATATACTGTATAGGCCTGTATATATATAGAGGCGGAGAGCCTGACGTACAGTCTAAGACAAAATTCGTTGCTCAATATGAACTCACAAAAAGCACAAACAAACCTCCGAAATGTAAATATTTACTAGAGAATTAATGTGAAGATTTGATTCGGTTCGGGATCGATTCGAAAATTTAAGGTCACGATTTATGTCCTAGAGAGTAAACATTCTACCGCTCAACACGGTGAAGCCCATGAGGTCTCGTTCCAGTCTAGGGTGTGAGACATGTGAAGCACCCACTCACGGCCCGAAGCAACCTCATCTCTGAAGCTGCTTCGCCTCCGTGCTTCACTGTCTCATCCCCTAGACTCGTACCCTTACTCTCAGACCACCACCTATTGAGCAATTATCACTAGGCATTGCCCCCCTGTAACATATTTTGAATAGGGGAATATTCATACAGTGCTATTTAATCAGGGAACAATGAGTGTATTTTTTTGGCGTTTCGGTGGGCTTTGTGGTAATACACTGGTACTAGGTACAACACAAATTCCATCCCAATAATATCTTCCCATTGACATATCTGGATTCGAAAAATGTAATAATCAAATTAATATAAGGGAAGAGAACATACAAATTGTAAACACTTTGTAAAATAACATACATTAGTTACACAAATACCTACCAGCATACTTGTCCAATATACAACACATGCTGTCAATTATGGTTAAATGAAATTTCATAACACAGTAAAATTACATTACATAAATTGGTTTTATAGATTATTAATAATAGGGAAGGTGAATGATCAATTTCTGAGGCACATTAAAACGACGTTAATTAGTTTCATAAGTAATTACCATCTTAGTAGTTCCATATATAACTCAAACTCCTCAAAGCAACGAACAAAACAGTCTTCACTGCAGGCAGGCAAGAAGTCAACTGAGAGATAACAAATCATTAAAACTCGGGACCTCTAATTCCTGGCTGAAACTTGCTTAAACCTGTTTCCTTGGTTTATTGAACACAGAGATTCATGTGGATAAAAATTCCTAGTACTTGTTATCTCTATACCGTAATGGAACACCCTAATATATATATATATATATATATATATATATATATATAACATTTATGTTTCCAGCATTACTTCTTATCTCGATACAACATAGCAGAATTGCCTGAAGATCTCAAATAAAGATCCTAATCGATTTTTTTTCAACCAAAAATTCACTTCATAAATCTGTCTGTTTCATTACATAAACGTAAAGCACAACTGAAACGATTGGAACTTTTTTCTGAAAAAAAATTACATTTTGCAACAAGTGACACACTATGGAGATTCTAGGCCATTTTGTACCACAGATAGCTGGGGGTACACACCTTAGCAGCTACATAGATTTGTTAATTTATCAAGTGTGTGTGTGTATTCGTGTGTGCGCGTGTATGTGTGTGTTTTAGTCAGTGTCTGTTTCATTGTGAGAACAATATGATATTGTTTTGTTCCTCAAACAGTTTGTAAATTTGAATATATCAATAATTTTAAAGCCACGAACAGTTGTGGTTATCTATCGCAAGGGAAATAGTAATGTATGAGTTCAAACCCCGGTTAAGAATGTGGTGTAGCCCAACAGCTTAATTGAACGGTGATCACCGATTCTTACGTGCCATAGATCAGAAAACTGATCTAAAACTGTAGGGAGCTTTAAGATAAAATTGGATAAGCATATGGACGAGAAGGGTTGGGTGTGAAGGGGGATCAGCCGGGTTGGGCCAATCAGCGCTCTGCAGACCCCCATAATCCTGCGTTAATCTCTAACCGTTTTGGTAAGATGATCCTCAGGGTATTAGAGTGTTTAGCCTATAATTGGGCTTTGTAATTGATTTGGGGTTGTGTGGGACAGGGATCTGCCTTGCTTAGGCCAATCGGCTTTCTGCAGACTCCCATTTTCTTATGTTCTTATGTTCTTATAGTCTATTCGTATTGAAGAGGTTAGAAATCCAGACCCCCAATTGCTCATTACTCCAACTGAACTTAAGCAATGGAGTTGTTATTTATACAAACAGTAAAGAGTTGTGGACAGTCCTTTGCTCCAGCCCTTCCTGAGTTACAAAAGGGTAGGGGTCACAAATTTCAGTCATGATAATGACTAGAAAAGAGCACAACGGAACCGGCAACATTCCAATTCAGTAAATCGGCGGCAATACATTCTTTACCGGGGTTCGAACCCACACACTATAACTATCTTGGCTTCAGATGACCACTAGCGATCAATTGTTTACATGTGTGTGTGTGTGTGTGTTTATGTGTGTGTATGTGTGTGAGTGTGTGTGTGTGTGTGTGTGTGTGTGTTTATGTATTAATTACTTAAACACTAACCTATTACTCTGTCCCACTCGAGAGTTTGAGTCTGAAATTACACCGTAATATGTCCTTCTTTCAACATGTATATTATTCGCTAGGCAAATGCTGAATGAATAGGTGTATTTGTATTACATTTGTATAATTATAAAACAAAAATAATGTATTATTTTCATAATGTAATTATTATTATTATTATTATTATTATTGCTATTACTGAAGTATATTTGCACCATTCCATTTACTCTGTTCTATATTTCATATAGCACCATATTCTTAATGATAACAACTGTATAATGTATAATAACTGAGTAGAGGACACTTATACCGTAGGAAATCAAGTCTTCATTTGCTATGAAACCAATCCAAAGTAATATTAAAATATGTGACTGTATAATGTATAAAAGTTTCATGACAAATACAATAATTGTAATTATATTTGGATTGAATATTATAGAGATTTTAATAAGTATATTCCATATTTTACATGGTACAGTTCTTTTAACTGTTATGATTGTGGGGAGTATTTTTCCATTATTTAATTTATCTCTTCATATTATCATATTGACTGGGAAATACAATGCTTTCGATGGCTATTTCTGGAGAAATAATTCAACATGCACAGCTAAGCTGTGTGGCGAGGTCCAGTAAGCTGTACACTATAAAGTCTAAATAATATATTCTTATAATGCAATTCTATATCATTGTATGTGAAACATGTTCATTAATTAGTATCGGAGAGAAAGTGTGGACAAATATCTGAGACGAAATGAAGCTAAAAGTTACTCTCATTTAATTTGCTAATGTGTACAATCTATTTGGCACAGAAAGTGATACCAAAGGACTGGTTATCTATTGTTTTGCTTTGTGAGTGAAGGAGACAAAAGGCAGAACTGCCTGTAGCGAGTGCCTCCCCCAGAGTTGAAAGACTGACAGGGCCAAAATCAAGGGACGTTCGAGCCAAAAAGCAATTCAAATCATAGGCAGAGGGAGAGACTTATTCTGGAAGAGAGTTCCAGAGCTCAGCTGTTGAATGGAAGAAGGATTGGGAGTATCGTTTCACTCTTGAGTTGGAGAGTTGCACAGAGTAGGGTGGGATTGTGTTGCAAGACGGGTACTACGTACCCTACGTAGAGGAGGTGGTATACACTGGGAGAGCTCTGAGGAACACTGTTTATTGTAGTAGCGATATAATAGCGAGAGATATGCAACCTTGCGGCGAAGAGAGAGAGAGAGAGTTTGCAGAGAGTTGGAGTTAATGATACGCAAGGCTTTCCTTTCTACTTTGTCTAGGAGTCTGGTAGGATATGTCTGCAATTATCAAACACGCTGTATATGATCCAAGTTAGAGTATGTTTTCAAATATTATTAAACGTTTAAGGAACTTTCTCGATTTTTGTAAGAAGTGAGTGTTGCATAATTACAGCTTTCAATTGTTTGCCAGAAAGTCACAGAATAATTCAATAAATCAAGCTTAATGTCAATGGCAGACACATTTGGCCTTGATATATAAGTCAAGTAAGATAATGTGAACATTTATTCTAATAGCTCGATTATATACCGTAGTAATATGCACTCTATGAACATGAAGGCGCTGTATGCATGTTATTAATCTCCTAATTCAACATTATCATTGAAATAATCATATGCAAAACATTATATATATATATATATATATATATATATATATATATATATATATATATATATATATATATATATATTATATACAGTATATATAGCAATGCATATATGCCATTAGGTGCAAATAGCCAATATATACTTAATAGGTGCCGGTATAGTATACTTAATAGGTGCCGGTATAGTATACTTAATAGGTGCCGGTATAGTATACTTAATAGGTGCCGGTATAGTATACTTAATAGGTGCCGGTATAGTATACTTAATAGGTGCCGGTATAGTATACTTAATAGGTGACGGTATAGTATACTTAATAGGTGCCGGTATAGTATACTTAATAGGTGCCGGTATAGTATACTTAATAGGTGCCGGTATAGTATACTTAATAGGTGACGGTATAGTATACTTAATAGGTGCCGGTATAGTATACTTAATAGGTGCCGGTATAGTATACAAACAGTTCTATTTTCTTTATGACCAGTACCCGGTATATTATGACCAGTACCCGGTATATTATGACCAGTACCCGGTATATTATGACCAGTACCCGGTATATTATGACCAGTACCCGGTATATTATCATCATAGTTAGAATCAGATTAGTTATGTATATTAAGCTATAGATCATGGCTTGAAAAATATTGTCACAGATTCATTACAACCTGTCAGTTATATGTATAAACATTAAGAACAATGATGTCCTCTGCTTAGACATATTAAATTACAGAGAATAAATATGTTATAAAAAGTATATATAATTACTTAGTTCATTCTTTCTTGTACAAGCCAGCATCCAGTTAACAACATTGGTTAATTCAGAAGAGATAATTAACTGTCCTTAGACATTTATACGAATCTTAGCTGTACTGAATATATACAACGACAATAACAAGTGGTGATAATTCATGCATCTTATTATTTACCCACACACTTTCAATAATTTTGGAGTGTTTCCACTGACGGCCTTGTAGAATTTGATACAAGACAAACCAAAATTATACCAAGTTTTCTACTTCATATATTAATGTATTTTGTTTTCTATTTCAGTCCATACCACAACGATTTGAGGAGGCCATTCAATTCTGAAACCAATCCATAGAGTGAAAGAAAAGTCAACTAGATCTGAAATACAAAAGGCAATCAACATTTGTTAAAGGACATTAACACATCGGTAAAATTAACAAAATCGATTGGGTAATATAAATATATGATCCACATAATATAGTACATACATACATACTTACCAAAGACAAAATATAATAACATATGTAAGTATGAATATACAGTATGTATGTGAAACATCTACAGTATATTTAAGTAACAGCGATATTCATAGGTATAACAGGGTTAGCATGGTGATTAAATTAAAGATAATGGTACATTAACATGACCCATATCGGTAATTTACGTATGCATTCAAAATATTACCGAAGATGTAGTTGGCAAGATAGAAATCTACTGTACATACAATTATTGACAGGTAAAACATAATATAATTTCTTCTTAAGTTTATCATCGAATCTGTCCAGGCCAGTTTTCTTTAATACTTCCCAAACCCCATTTTCTATTGGTACGCTTCGCTTAAGTATATCCGCACATATTCCGTTTTCTCTGACCCTGTGAGACGGGAATGACCAACACCATGACATTTTCTATATCACAACATCAAGTGCCGGTGTTGCTGATTATTCTAAAGCTAACCAAAAGCGAGGTATTCACTAATATATGATGTGTGTACCTAAATAAAGAACCAATAGGTGCAAACAAAATCATAAACGAATATCTTGAGAAATGTCTGTATATCTCCAGACACCTTCAAGGAACACTTGGACATGTGGCTGGCCAAAATACCGGACCGGCCACCAATACCAGGATACACCAGCGCCAACTCCAACCGACTTCTGGAATGGAGAGTGGAAGAAAGGGAGCTGCCTGGTCGCAGTGGAGCCCCAGCTCAACTGTGTCACTAACGGACGGAATACAACAAAGTGTAACAAAGTGTAAGTGTAATCCAAAGTTAACCAAATTGTAAACAACTTTGTGATTTGTGACGTATATTATCATTACTTTAAAGGGAGAGTTAATGAACACATCTCGAGCCTATGAAATATGGATATAATTGGAAAATGAGAGAGAGAGAGAGAGAGAGAGAGAGAGAGAGAGAGAGAGAGAGAGAGAGAGAGAGAGAGAGAAAGAGAGATAGTATGTGTGTGCGTGTGTGAGAGAGTGTGAGGGTGAGTGAAAGAGATGGGAAAAGAAAGGAAAGTGATGTGACTCAAAGATGATGATTGAACATTGTGGTAAGGAGATCCTGAATCTGAATTGGACAATAGGCTAATAAAGAGTGCAAATCGGGTTCTAAGACTTAAATTATTTTGGGTTTTATTATAGTAAATAATTATAATAGTGACTAGTTGATAAAGTACGAATGAAAAAAACATATGCAGTACTTTAAATAAAAAAATAAGATAAATATAAGCAGGAGAGAGAGAGAGAGAGAGAGAGAGAGAGAGAGAGAGGTGAAAGGGACTTCACATAATTACCTTAACATACCATCACAGAGAATAAACACAGGCATATTTATACCTAATGGGTATTTTATGTTAAGTTATCTTCAGTGATGTATTACAGTTGGTCAAATAATACTTAAGTCTCCAAATACAACGTTGGCCTATCCAAGTAATTGAAAATCCATCAATATATCTATTTATCTATCTATAAGATAAAGAGTATATAAATATATATATAATATATATATATATACTGTATATATATATATATATATATATATATATATATATATATATATATATATATATATATATATATATATATATATATATATACAGTATATATATATATATGATATATATCTCACAAATACACTTGAGCTACCAAATGTTTACATACTCCCAGACGGACTCGAAACACCTCCAAGTAGGATTTTCCTTTTCCTTTATATACGTAGGAAAAGATTAAGCTTCCTTAACCGTGGTGTAGTAGATTAATACATAGACACTCGTCCTGACTGTCAGTGGTTCGAGTCCGGCTGGGAGTATATAAACATGTACCGGTATATACAGCATATATATATATATTGTTGGGAGATCGTCCAAGGAGCAACCCAAACTCCCCAGCCTAATGCCTCAGGATCCCTAAACCTCCCACCGGGCCCTTGATTGAGCTGGAGGATGAACCCTCCACCAATAGTAAACCCTGAAAATGGGCGGAGCTGTCATCACCCCCCAAGCTCCCCCACTGGCCGAGCCAAGGCCATCCAGCGGATGATATCATGCCAGATTGGCCGAAACACTTGCCCGGGCACCCACCCTATTGGCCAGTTCTCAGAAGTGAGGAATACGGATGCAAGCAAGGTGAGAATCACAGTCACAAAGGAAGAAAAACTCACCTGCCCCAGTCTGACAGCTCCAGCATCGATCCTGGAAGCCTTGTGATTGGCTGGCGGCGGAAATCAGTGTCCACCGCCAGGTCTCATAAGGACCTCCCACTGGGCTCTCACAACCTACCGTCACCTGAAGAAGTGAAGGTTCTCAACAACGAGCCACTAAAAGAAGCACCAAAATCCAGCCGATCCCCCAAGAAGGAAGAGCTCCGTCAGAAAATGACACCAAGAAAAAGACTGCAGCTAGACAAGCCCCTAATAGGACCAGCGCAGTTGCAGCAACAATGAAGACACCAGCCCCGAATCCAGTACCAACTGCCGAGGAGACCGAAGAATCCTGTAAAAAGGAGGCGGAACTCAAGGCGAAATGGGAAGAAAGTCAAAGAAGATAGCAGAAATTTTTACTATGACACCGACAATGAAGAAGACATAGATGCAGAAGAACTCGAGTCCATGATACAATGAAGAGGTTCTAGGACCACACTGGTGGGCTCCCCATAGCCCGTGTCCCGCTCCGAGAGTACAAATCTTCAACAACAACAACAAACTCTCAGAAGACGGTTCCCTCCACTGTTCCCCTGAACACTGTCTTCCTCCAGTCAAGGTACAGTTCACCTTCCTTGCCTCCAGTGACCCCCAGCTCCCTCTTCTGCTGTACCTGGCTCGGTGAATGGCTCCTTGAAAGGCATTAACAAAGAAAGTGTTTTCACTTACAAAGAAGTAGAATGTCCTGGACTGCCTTCGAGCCTTCCCCAGCCACTACTGCAGTTGCCATTAATCAACAATCCAGTTTTGTTGGAGTTGCGGGCCCTTATCCAAAGACATACCCTTGGAGCCCCAGACCCATATTTTGAGGAGTTGACCACGTGTTGAGAAACAGAGTTGCTTGAGTCCTGAGGGAAGAAAGAGGCAGGAGACTGAGGCGTCTGTACCCTATTATCAAGGCCGTCCCAGACAACGCCCACTTTCCTCCTTGGTAAGGAAGACCTGCTGCCAGCGTCCCTCGCAGAGAGTGACTGACAAAGGCGCAGCCGACCACGTGGTGATAAGCGGACGAGACGCCCTGGCCTTGGAGCACCAGCCCAATCATCTATTACATAGTTGTAATAGACGTCTGCAGAACCATTAGACGGTCGGTAGAGTGCTTCTAGCAGTAATGATAGACACATGCCAAGGCCCCGTGAGATCCCTTTGCCACCAAGAGACCTTTCGATCAATTACTATAAAGTTGCTCAATTAACTTTGAGATTAGGTCAAAAGTGATCTTCAATTGATTAGTTAAATGACTCCAACAGTCCTGCCGAGTTAGATACCTACTATGGGTTTCAGAGGCCGTGTTACTTAGTTTTTCGGGAATAACTTATTAACAAACAGTTGGATCAGTATGGTATTTTGCCAGAGCCTGTTTCACACTGTCCCCTAACTTTCGTCAATATTGTGCATTACCAAAAGTGGAGAATTAAGCAACTTGTCCCTTAGTCATGAGGTTAAAGTCACACCTGAATGACAAGGAAACAGACAAGGCTACTGTGGCGTACCTGTGTAAACCACCAAACCATTATTGCTTTTCCATCAAACACGGTCGTTATCAGCCACCACCCAAGCCTACCATTGCCTTTACATTCATGTTATATGTCACTATAAAATAAAAATATACAAAAATTATGTGATATCTTTGTATATTTGTATATAGGAGTGACATATAACATGATTGTAAGAGATTAAATTCTTTGTTATATACAGTATATTGAAAGAATAGGACGTTGTTGCAAAGTAAGTTATGATATTGAATGTTGGCCACGGGTCCAGCCAGTATAAACTTATATCCAAACCCCATATTGCGTATTTATATTGTATAGTATTCTGTGTATTTTCCACTATTGAGTCTTTCACATTCGTATCAATAAACTGTTTGTATATCTATGTTATCATTTGTTTATGTTATCCAGCTGAACATGCAATAGACCCCACCCTTATTAGTATTGCATAACATAATATATATATATATATATATATATATATATACAGTATATATACTGTATATACAGTTTATATATATATATATATATATATATATATATATAAAATATATTATATATGTATATATATATATATATATATATATATATAATATATATATATCTATATATATATATATATATACCGTATATATATATATATATATATATATATATATATATATATATATAGAGAGAGAGAGAGAGAGAGAGAGAGAGAGAGAGAGAGAGAGAGAGAGAGAGCAGTAACCCGCACCCTCTACCCGACCGAGGGGCTTATTTGACTTAATTCAAGTTATCTACTGAAGTTGCATCACCCGTTTAGTCTCCATTCTTGTGGCGCCTCCCTACTCCTCTTTTTACTCCCCCTTACTCACACTCGCTCTCCCTCTCTTTCAAATATATATATATATATATATATATATATATATATATATATATATATATATATATATACAGTATATATATATAATATACGTTGTATTCTGTGTATGAAGGAAAGGCAGACGTGCCTGTAGCAAGTGTCCCCCAAAAAATGAATGATAGATAACCAAATTCATGGTGCGTTAGTGTAAAAATACTGGTATGGAGAGAGAGAGAGAGAGAGAGAGAGAGAGAGAGAATGAAGATACGGTATAATATACAGTAAGTTAAGTCAAACGTAATCCCCACTCTCCAACATTATCGCTTCACATTTGTCCTTGCTAATTACAGTATAATTGTATTAATATGAAGGACCTCTTTCCGTGTGTTCAAAAGTACATTCGTGATACAATCATCAAAACCTCAAGCCAAATGTGTAGAGATACAAAATATGTTTTTACCCTGAAGGTACAGTTGCCCACATATGTTCCGTTTCTAGTCGTGATCATATTTATGGAAGACAAATTAGTATGAATGAATTGCGAGTGTGGTTTCTTCTAATTATCAGTCGACTAATCATATGAGTAAACCACTGCATAAAAATACTACACTCGTAATTCAATCATACGCAATATATTTCCATGTATAAGATCACAGAGAGGAACACATCGTATGTGGACAACTGTTTTTTTTTTTTTTTTCTATATTCCAACTTACTTCCTCTCGGGCATAGGCTGAGAGCCTTAACATTCACCGCTTTACAATGAACAGTGAAGCCCGTGAGGTCTTGTTCCAGTCTAGGGAGTGAGACATGTGAAGCACGTAGAGTACAACGAGCACCTGCCATCTTGCCTTCACATGAGGCACGGTGCTCACTCATGGCCCGAAACGACCCCTTCTCTGAAGCCACCTCGTTCCCGTGCTTCACTGTCTCACCCCCTACACTCGGACTCTCACACTTACACACACACAACGCCACCTGTTGAGTAGATAACTCACCAGGCATTGCACCCCTATAGCATATTTTGAATATGGGAATATTCATACAGTGCTATTTAATCAGGGAACAATGAGGGTATTTTATTGACGTTTCGGTGGGCTTGTGGTAATGCACTGATACTAGGTACAGCACAAATTCCATCCCAATAATATCTTCCCATTGATACATCGGGATTTGAACCCGGGACCTTTGGATTACCAGGCCAGTGGCAAGACCACTCCACCACACCTCCCCTATACAGTATTACGTAAGCAAACAAGTCACATGTCTACACTGTAAAATTTACGTACGCAAAATTAAAACGCATACTGTAGGCTAATAAAACCTGCACGGAAAAACTGTGTGCTAGGCTAAATAATTTGCGTTACAATATAAACAATTGTTTCAGGTTTGTTTAATATATGTAATTATTCTTAGGAATATGGGTTTTGTAGTGAATGTCAAATTAGTTGAGCTTCTTAAGCTGTTCTCACAATCTGTACCAGTTATACTAGTTCAGGGGTTCTATTATATACACATTCATTTAATGGTGTATCATTATGTTACCAACGGAATGTATTGCACATTTTTCATTAAAGTGCACAGACATATTACTGCATAAGCGTATATACTGTATATACTACATAATATATAATATATACATAACCAGTAATCTTCAAGACGTACAATTTCCAACATCAATTCATAGTAAATAATAGTGTGATTATAATCATACCGGTACTAGAGTGCGCACTAAGACATGTGGGCAACTGTACATTACAAGTCAGGGTACTAACTTTTGTCATCACTTCGAGCGACAAGTGTGTCAGTAGGACAGTTGCATTGCAAACTCTCTTGACTTAGCCTCTCTATTACTCTCTCTATCTCACACGCGCACGTGCACACACACACATACACACACACACACACACACACACACATACACACACCGACTTTCTCTCGCTCTCTCTCTCCTTAAAAACTATTTTTATCGTATGGATTGGACAAGCAGAGACCCACAGATACCAACATACAAACAGAACTATACGGAGTCATAGATATACAGTAGGTATACAGGCACACAAAACAGAACTATACCAACATACAAACAGAACTATACGGAGTCATAGATATACAGTAGGTATACAGGCACACAAAACAGAACTATACCAACATACAAACAGAACTATAACGGAGTCATAGATATACAGTAGGTATACAGGCACACAAAACAGAACTATACCAACATACAAACAGAACTATACGGAGTCATAGATATACAGTAGGTATACAGGCACACAAAACAGAACTATACCAACATACAAACAGAACTATACGGAGTCATAGATATACAGTAGGTATACAGGCACACAAAACCACTATATATCAGTTTTGCCTTGCTTAAATAGAGTTACCATTCTCAATTTCTTCCATTTATAAAACTGAAATCTCGAAATCTGAATAACCCATTGTATAAATCGAAAAAAAGACAGTACAATATACCGGCAATAATGTTGTAGACTGCCAGGAGTACTCTCTGTTACTTGGGTAGATGGAAGGGTGGAGGGTAGATGAAGGGCAGGACAAAGGGAAGGGAACCAATCACCATCGGATAATTTGTCCACTTCCTAGAATGTGTCATGGAGTATGCTAATCTAAAATTACAGGGAGCTACGTGCGGCTCCCCTCACTCTAGGAAAAAGTGTACGAACCATTGATATTTTCAGGTTTCAGGGATGTGGAAAGGATTTTTTTTTTTACCTAACACACACACACACACACACACACACACACACACACACACACACACACTTAATATTATTATATACAAAATTCAATAGTTTCTCTCTCTCTCTCTCTCTCATGAAAAAATATCAATACAACTAGCAGCGTACATTAGGCCAACAAGTAACAACAAACGATGTACATGTAAATATATCGAAAGATAGATCTGAAATATAGCTAGATAAATATAAATAGGTAGATACTTCAGACAGACAAACAGACTAACGATTCTAGTAAACATAAGGAACCACTTACAAATTAACGATAACAATCGTACTAATATTAATACACCTAATATGATACATATATCAACTAAAAACTATTATTCTTATTATTATTGTATATAATGTTATATTGCAGGTATATTATAGTAAACCGTTAAATATTGGTATTATATAATTATACGGTATAAAGAATATTCATGCGCTTCCAAAATCCAATTTCTCCATTCATCTACCCGTCAACAACTTCACACGTCTATACTGTCCAACTTTCTAACCCAAGATTGTATCAATCTTTTTAGTCTTTCTTCTACTCAGCAAGCAAGCCTCGGGACTCTCTTCCGTAATCTCTCTTTCACTCATCTTATGACTTCAAGCTCTGTGTGGCCGTGTGGCCAGTTTGTTTTACTTTGACGTACCTTGAATTTGCCTCTGCCACTCATTCAACTTTAGGGTTGGGGGAGACACTCGGTACAGGCAGTTTTGCCTTTTGTCTCTTTCATTCACCTTTAAATAATATATATATATATATGTATATATATATGAGACCGATTTGTCGCGTGGAAAGCGCATTCTCAATACGAACATAAATACCAGGGTTGTATAAATATATATATACACATTATTATACAAGAGAGATGGAGAGCGCGATTAAGACGAGATCCAATTTCATCACCAAGTTTTCTCTTGTCTGCAAACATAAAAACTCAAATTTAATTTTCTGTGAATGACAAGGTGTTTTGGTGATCGCTTTGGCCTGTCACACGGATTAATTGAAGTGGATCAACCAGTCAAGTTTCACTGTATTGCTCAATATATATATCGTATATAAGTATTGATGCATTACAATTATCTGTCATATAATTATTATATATGTTAAATCGCTTACATAACTGCATGCAGCGTATGAGCAGAGTTGTATCAAGAGGTTCATGTCAATCTGATTGAACAAAGTCATAAGTTTATTGGTTATGCATATAGTTTTATCTATGCACATATTTTCGTCTAGTATTAAATTTCATAATGCTTGATTATAACTTTATAAACTTATATAATCATATGGATGGACCAATATTATCCACTTTCATGTATTAACTCCATGGACTAAAAACGTTTTAGCACAACCATTATAAAACTTGATAACATTGACGTTTCAAGATTCTCATTCTTTAACCTTAATGATATAAAATGTGAAAAAACAAAAAATGCAAAAAATATATTTGGTCCACTATCATCGAGTAGAACAGTGAGTTGTCAGTGAAAGCTGTGAGAACCAGCTTAATAGTCTTCGTGATCAGTTCATGTACACTCGGATGCTATAGTATCTAGCCCACTCATAAGAATGCGTGGACCCCATATGTGTTTCTTCATGCAATTATAACTACCTTAATTGATAGTTGAATAAAAGTTGCTGCCAGCTAATGGTATATATAATTTTGGAGTTGATGTATATAGAATTATGTTAATAAATGTGTTTCCAGAGATAAACTTTCATAACTGGAAATAGGTGAATTCCACGACTATTTATTAGTGGGTTAGAGACTATGACATCCAAGTTTACTACCAGACAAGAGACCAATAATTCATATAAGGAATATAGGCCTAAAATGGCCTCTCTGCGTCATACCAGCCACCACTATCAACATCCCATCAAAAACAAAACAACGATAAGCACAAAATAGCCAGAACATCACGTTCTTTATCAAACATATACAGGATCAAATAGTATACGCAAATAATCACACAAAGAACTGAAAGTAAGATTTCAAAATAATCAGGAAATTTGTATGAGATGAGAGAGTTTGTGATGTGCGAGAGAAGGTATGGGAGAGTGGGTGTGTCAGATGAGGGAGATGGTGTGTGGTGAGAAAGTGAGGGTGTGTGTGTGTGTGTGTGTGTGTGTGTGGTGAGAAAGTGAGGGTGTGTGGTGAGGTGTGTGTGTGTGATGCGAAAGTTAGGTGTGTGTGTTTGTGTGTGGTGAGAAAGTGAGAGTGTGTAGTGAGGGGTGTGTGTGTGTGTGGTGAGAAAGTGAGGGTGTGTGGCGAGGGACTGTGTGTGTGTGGTGAGGGAGCGTGTGAGGTGAGAAAGAGAGGTTGTTTGGTGAGGAAGAAGGTGTGTGCGGTGACGGAAAGAGTGTATGAAGTGAGTGAGAAGGTGTGTGGTGAGGGAGAAGGTATTTGAGGTGAGGGAGAGCGTGTATAAGCTGAGGGAGATGGTCTGTGAGGTAAGGGGGGGAAAGAGAGAGGTGATGAAGAGAGTGTGTCATGTGAGGAAGACGGTGAGAAAGGAGTGAGAGAGAAGATGATGGGGAGATATGGTGTTTGAGGAGTAATAAAGGCCATTAGAGGGTAAGGGAGAGAGAGCTTGAGGTGGGAAAGACAGTGTGTGATGTGGGAAAGACAGTGTGTGATGTGGGAGAGAGGGTGTGTGAGGTAAGGTGAAGGAGAGGGTGAATAAGTTTAGGTAGAACGTATTTTGAGCGAGGGGGAGGGTGGAAAGAGTGCTTAGTGATGGAGAGAGGGTGTGTCAGGTGGAAGAGAGAGTGAGGGAGATTATGAGAATGTGTGAGGTGGAAGAGAGAGTGAGGGAGATTATGAGGGTATAGAGGGTGTGTGACGTGAGGGATAGAGTGATGGTGGTGGAGAGGGTGTGTGAGGTGTGGGTGAGAGTGAGGGAGATTATGAGAGTGGTGGAGAGGGTGTGTGAGGTGAGGGTGGTGGAGAGGGTGTGTGAGGTGTGGGTGAGAGTGAGGGAGATTATGAGAGTGGTGTAGAGGGTGGTGGAAAGAGTGTGTGAGGTGTGGGAGAGAGTGAGGGAGATTGTGAGGGTGGTGGAGAGGGTGTGTGAGGTGAGGGTGGTGGAGAGGGTGGGTGAGGTGAGGGATAGAGTGAGGGAGATTATGAGAGTGGTGGAGAGGGTGGGTTAGGTGAGGGTGGTGGAGAGGGTGGGGGAGAGAGTGAGAGAGATTATGGGGGTGGTGGAGAGGGTGTGTGCGTGTGGGGGAGAGAGTGAGCGATTATAACGGTGGAGGAGAGGGTGGGGGAGAGAGTGAGGGAGATTATGACGGTGGTGGAGAGTGTGTGTGAGGTGGGGGAGAGGTCGGTGGTTTTGGGAGAGAGTTATAACGGTAGCTGCTGGAAGGGAGGTCGACCATTACACAACAATATTATACTAGAGTGAGCTATTGTCACACGCGAGCATGTGCATTCCCCTCTTATTTGTAGACATATGAATGTTACATACAATTTTATAAAGTACCGTACTTTATATTGCACACGTTTTAACCGTTAGTTCTGTCTGTGCGCTTAACAGAAAAAAGGTGTGAATTTTCAGAAACATACAGTGGTTAGCACAAGTTTTGGTTTTATGCCAACACACACTAAATATGAGTCCTTAGTAGAACACATAATTTATATCCACAACACTGGACGAGCAAAGGCCACAAAGGCCTCCCAC
This sequence comes from Paralithodes platypus, assembly GCA_032716605.1. Lineage (NCBI taxonomy): Eukaryota > Metazoa > Arthropoda > Malacostraca > Decapoda > Lithodidae > Paralithodes > Paralithodes platypus. The sequence continues at coordinate 33,522,612 of CM064528.1, read as the reverse complement.
CCATACGACGGAAGGGGGTCGAAGATTAATTCAATAACTACCGTACCATATGAAGGTGTTCAAGATATATTTCACTAAAGTTACAGTAGTGGTCAGGATTATCTGAACAAATGTTGGAAGCACAATTAAGATACACTGACGAATTATTTTGATAAACTGATTGTGTCACAATGATCAAACAACAGGGATTCATTAGTTAATGTTCACTATCCTGTTTTCAATCATTAGGAGTTGTTGCCAGAAATGTCTCTAGTGATTTGGCCCCTGTTGCCGACCCGTCAAAATGTTCTGGACCACTATCCTCCACTCTTACTATAAATGTTTGCATCATTCGTGGTCAATCCTCTAGCTTCCACTCTGTGGAACACCACCTCTCCTCTGCAAGCCCTGATCTCCTCTTTCTCAACGAAACCCAGGTGTCTGGGACTAATGACAGCTAACCCTTATCTGTATCCTCCTATTATCTCTATCCTCAGTTTCAAGCTAATGGTGGATGTTGCATATATGTGCGCAACAGTCTTGCTTTCTCTCGTTTTCCCAATTTTGATTCTCCTGAATTCTCAACTCTCTGGCTAAAGCTTTCTCATCACTCTGAAACTATATATTTCTGCGTTGTTTATCTCTACTGACTATCCAAACTTTTTTGAATGTTTAACTTCTAAGTGGAACACATTATATCCATCTCTCCTTTCACAGAAATCTTCATATTAGGAGATTTCAATGTTCGCCACTGCCAATGGCTCTCCTCCAATTTCACTGACCAACCTGGTGAACAAGCCCACATCTTTTCTATTCTAAATTACCTAGATCAGTTAGTCCAGCTCCCTATTCACATCCCTGACTGCCTTGGAGATCGGTCCAACATTCTTGACTTATTTCTAACTTCCAATCCTTCAACTTACGCTTTAAACCTATTTTCTCCGTTGGGCTCCTCTGATCACAACCTTACCTCTGTTACTTGTCCTATCTCTCCAGTACGGTCTTATGATCGTCACAGCCGGTGGCGATTGTGGCACTTTGGCGCTGCCGACTGGGAGGCTCTTCGGCAGTAATTCTTTTGATTTCTCAGGAACGATTTTTGCTTCCATGGTCGGGGAACCTTGGAGTGTGTTGAGCGCATAACCAAGGTAATCCTCTCAGGTATGGTGGCATGCATTCCATTTTCTTTCTCTGTCTAATGCAAAATAATCTTGGTTTATTCACGTTTGTTCTACTGCTGTCCACTATATGGAGGAAGCATACAAACGGTACGGTCTCCTTCAAAGTTAAGAATCTCGCTCTTTTTGTGTTTCTGTTCGGAATCAAGCCAAATCTGTTCTTTGACTCACCAAAAATGCTTTCATCAATAATAAATGTTCTGAACATTCCAACTCTAGGTTTTCCCAAGTTTTCTGGCATCTAGCCAAAAAGCTCTCCAACAATTTTACTTCCTCCTCTTTCTCTCCTCTTTTCCACTCTGACGGCATCACCATCACGTCTTCCTCTGACAAAGCTAAACTCTTTGCACAAACTTTCGCTAAAAACTCCATCTTGGATGAATCCTGTGCTATTTCTCCCTCTCCATCCCCCTTTCAGTTACTTATGCCTAATATCACAATCTCTTCTAGGGATGTATTTTCTGCCCTATCTGGGCTTAATTCATACTAAAATGGCATTCGGACCGGATGGTGTTCTTCCTGTTGTATTAAAAAACTGTTCTTCCATGCTGACTCCCTGCCTAGGCAAACTGTTCTTCCATGCTGACTCCCTGCCTAGGCAAACTGTTCTTCCATGCTGACTCCCTGCCTAGTCTGTTCTTCCATGCTGACTCCCTGCCTAGGCAAACTGTTCTTCCATGCTGACTCCCTGCCTAGGCAAACTGTTCTTCCATGCTGACTCCCTGCCTAGGCAAACTGTTCTTCCATGCTGACTCGTCCAACTGTTCTTCCATGCTTGCTTCTCTGAAGATTTTGAAACTATTCCTAATTAAAAATGTCTTAATAATTTATCTTCCCATAATCTACTTTTGTCGCCTTTAATTTCCTTCTTGCTCTCATTCAACCCGTTCCGGTACAATTGCTCTAACGCTTCTCTGAAGATTTTGAAACTACCTAAGCACGTCTTTATAATTTATCTTTAATCTACTTTTTATATTTAGAAAATTTTGTGCAGCTTAAGAAGGATCTGTGGTAGTATAAAGGGTTTATTGAGATGGTTCGAAGCCTGTTAATTGCTGGAGTCCCTTCTTAAGCTGCATTAAATCATCTAATAGTAGCCAGCATAAAATTAAGAGGATGGCATTGGTACTGCTAGGCCCGTTCTACTGGTGATCTCCTTGCTTATATTGGTCATCCTCCCTTCGGGACTTTGGTGAGACTTTTTCTATTACGTCGAAAGACTTCGATAAAGTCTGGCACAAATCTCTAACTTCCAAACTACCCTCCTTCGGTTTCTATCCCTCCATCAGTGTCTGTATCTTTAATTTCCTTTCTGACCGTTCCATAGCTGCAGTTGTGGACGGCCATCGCTCACTTCCTCAACCTATCAACTCCAGAGTTCCTCAGGGTTCTATCCTGTACCCAGTTATTTTTCTAATATTCATAAATGACCTCCTCAACTGTACCTCTAGTTATATCCACTCATATGCTTATGACTACCTTACACTATTCAACTAGTTTTTCTCAACAACCCAACATTCAATCACTCCAAAAATCAGTGTCGAGGCCATGGCATGCCCATCTTCTAATCTATTAATTATTTCTGATTGGGGCAGAGAAAATCTTGTTACTGCCTCCAAGACTCAATTTCTCCTTCTATCTACCTGTCGCAATCTTCTACAATACTCCACTATTACTCTTCAACATTACACAAATTAACCCTTCATCTTCTCTCAATAATCTGGGTGTTTCTTTTTTATCCGACTTTTCTTGGAAAGATCATATTACCACTCTTGCTAAAATGCTTCCCAGAAGTTAGGTGTGCTCAACTGTCACCGTGTGTTCTTCCCCCCCCCCCCCCCCCCCCCCCGCATAGCTTCTTACTCTGTACCGGTAGAGGGGCACAGTGCGTCCATGTATCGAGTATGGTTCGCATGTGTTGGGAGGCTCCACTCATACCTACTTCTCGAAAGAGTATGCAAAAATATTTTACTTCATCAATTCACTTCCTCTTCCAAGTACCCTACGATCTCTTTTTACACAAGCAATGTTGCACCTCTTTCACATTTCTATCGCTATAACAACAATCATTGTTCTTCAGAGCTCTCACAATGCATATACACCCTCCTTTCAACACAGTCCCACTCCAATTCTGTCCAGCTCTTCAACCCAAGAATTAGCAAATTGTCTCATTTTTTCTTCTACTCAACAAGTGAACTCTGGAACTCTCTCCTTCAATCAATCTTTCCTTCATCCTATGACTTAGACTGCTTTAAATTTCGTGTTTCCAGGCATTTTTACCCCAACGTCCCTTGAATTAGGCTCTCTGTCACTCTTTTGGGTTAGAGGGAGACACTCGTTAAAGGCAGCTAGCCTTTTATCTCCTTCTCACACATAGAACACAAATATTGTGGTCGGATGTGTTACTTCATATAATACAGTAGATAATATTATTTCCATTACCCTACATCCTTCAATCAGATGACGCCAGTGTTTGTTTTATTCAAGCTACCTTTAGACAATTTGTATTCAACTTAGAGTAAAAGGGTAAGTTGAGATAGTCATTAGCCATTAAATTATAGAGGCTCTTTGTAAATTGAATAACATTAATTAGCGGTACCATTACTAAAATAAATAAATCGTATTGTGATTCAAAAGTAAATATATATATGTCTTGTGACTATTGCATTGGCGCCAGGTGAGCGGCCTCTCCACCTGGTTGA